>JBAPLH010001013.1:0-109808 GCA_037897445.1 Ceriops zippeliana
TATTTGTTGATTTCAAAATTAGAGAGTTGCTCTTATGATTTTTGGTTAACAAGCCTCTTCTTTTGATTCCAAACACACTATTTGATACATTGATCATGAAATATAACACATGTGGCTAAACAACCTAGTATATTAATTGATTCAAACAAGTATAAACTCCAATAAAAATCCAAATCTATTTAAATTCGTCGGCCAAAGGTGCCATTCATCATGGTTTGCATTTCGTGCAAATGTTAACTGGTTTAATTCCTAAATAATGAGAATTTCTAATCATCTCATGTTAATTAGGCTCCTCTTGTTGTTACTAGGACTATTTTTCATGCAATAACCTTGAAATTAACTTTTGTTTCTTTCTTAATAACTATATTCATTTTGAAAAAAATGCCCGTGGACCATCAATTACATGAATCCATTCAATTTAACATTAAATTCGGTCCTTGATTTTGAATTGCATTTCTTCTTGATATTATTTGTTGAATTGAAAATTAAAGAGTTGCTCCCATCATTTTTGGTTAACAAGCCTCTTCTTTTGATTCCAAACACACTTTTTGATAAATTGATCATGAAATATAACACATGTGGCTAAACAACCTAGTATATTAATTGATTCAAACAAGTATAAACACCAATAAAAATCCAAATCTATTTAAATCCACAGACAAAAGGTGCCATTCATCAGGGTTTGCATTTTGTACAAATGTTAACTAGTTTAATTGCTAAATAATGACAATTTCTAATCTGCTAATGTTAATTGGGCTCCTCTTGTTGTTACCAGGACTATTTTTCATGCAATAACCTTGAAATTAACTTTTATTTCTTTCTTAATAAATATATTCATTTTGAAAAAAATGCCCGTGGACCATCAATTACATGAATTCATTCAATTTAACAAACAATTTAGTCCTTGATTTTGTTGAATTCAAAATTGGAGAGTTGCTCCCATCATTTTTGGTTAACAAGCCTCTTCTTTTGATTCCAAACACACTTTTTGATCCATTGATCATGAAATATAACACATGTGGCTAAACAACCTAGTATATTAATTGATTCAAACAAGTATAAACACCAATAAAAATCCAAATCTATTTAAATCGACAGGCAAAAAGTGTCATTCATCATGGTTTGCATTTCGTGCAAATGTGAACTGGTTTAATTCCTAAATAATGAGAATTTCTAATCATCTCATGTTAATTAGGCTCCTCTTGTTGTTACCAGGACTATTTTTCATGCAATAACCTTGAAATTAACTTTTGTTTCATTCTTAATAACTATATTCATTTTGAAAAAAATGCCCGTGGACCATCAATTACATGAATCCATTCAATTTAACATTAAATTCAGTCCTTGATTTTGAATTGTATTTCTTCTTGATATTATTTGTTGAATTCAAAATTAAAGAGTTGCTCCCATCATTTTTGGTTAACAAGCCTCTTCTTTTGATTCCAAACACACTTTTTGATCCATTGATCATGAAATATAACACATGTGGCTAAACAACCTAGTATATTAATTGATTCAAACAAGTATAAACTCCAATAAAAATCCAAATCTATTTAAATCCACAGGGCAAAAGGTGCCATTCATCAGGGTTTGCATTTTGTACAAATGTTAACTAGTTTAATTCCTAAATAATGACAATTTCTAATCTGCTAATGTTAATTGGGCTCCTCTTGTTGTTACCAGGACTATTTTTTATGCAATAACTTTGAAATTAACTTTTATTTCTTTCTTAATAACTATATTCATTTTGAAAAAAATGCCCGTGGACCATCAATTACATGAATTCATTCAATTTAACAAACAATTCAGTCCTTGATTTTGAATTGCATTTCTTATTGATATTATTTGTTGATTTCAAAATTAGAGAGTTGCTCTTATGATTTTTGGTTAACAAGCCTCTTCTTTTGATTCCAAACACACTATTTGATACATTGATCATGAAATATAACACATGTGGCTAAACAATCTAGTATATTAATTGATTCAAACAAGTATAAACTCCAATAAAAATCCAAATCTATTTAACTTCGTCGGCCAAAGGTGCCATTCATCATGGTTTGCATTTCGTGCAAATGTTAACTGGTTTAATTCCTAAATAATGAGAATTTCTAATCACCTCATGTTAATTAGGCTCCTCTTGTTGTTACCAGGACTATTTTTCATGCAATAACCTTGAAATTAACTTTTGCTTCTTTCTTAATAACTATATTCATTTTGAAAAAAATGCCCGTGGACCATCAATTACATGAATCCATTCAATTTAACATTAAATTCGGTCCTTGATTTTGAATTGCATTTCTTCTTGATATTATTTGTTGAATTGAAAATTAAAGAGTTGCTCCCATCATTTTTGGTTAACAAGCCTCTTCTTTTGATTCCAAACACACTTTTTGATAAATTGATCATGAAATATAACACATGTGGCTAAACAACATAGTATATTAATTGATTCAAACAAGTATAAACACCAATAAAAATCCAAATCTATTTAAATCCACAGGCAAAAGGTGCCATTCATCAGGGTTTGCATTTTGTACAAATGTTAACTAGTTTAATTCCTAAATAATGACAATTTCTAATCTGCTAATGTTAATTAGGCTCCTCTTGTTGTTACCAGGACTATTTTTCATGCAATAACCTTGAAATTAACTTTTATTTCTTTCTTAATAAATATATTCATTTTGAAAAAAATGCCCGTGGACCATCAATTACATGAATTCATTCAATTTAACAAACAATTTAGTCCTTGATTTTGTTAAATTCAAAATTGGAGAGTTGCTCCCATCATTTTTGGTTAATAAGCCTCTTCTTTTGATTCCAAACACACTTTTTGATCCATTGATCATGAAATATAACACATGTGGCTAATCAACCTAGTATATTAATTGATTCAAACAAGTATAAACACCAATAAAAATCCAAATCTATTTAAATCCACAGGCAAAAGGTGCCATTCATCAGGGTTTGCATTTCGTGCAAATGTTAACTGGTTTAATTCCTAAATAATGAGAATTTCTAATCACCTCATGCTAATTAGGCTCCTCTTGTTGTTACCAGGACTATTTTTCATGCAATAACCTTGAAATTAACTTTTGTTTCTTTCTTAATAACTATATTCATTTTGAAAAAAATGCTCGTGGACCATCAATTACATGAATCCATTCAATTTAACATTAAATTCGGTCCTTGATTTTGAATTGCATTTCTTCTTGATATTATTTGCTGAATTCAAAATTAAAGAGTTGCTCCCATCATTTTTGGTTAACAAGCCTCTTCTTTTGATTCGAAAGACACTTTTTGATACATTGATCATGAAGTATAACACATGTGGCTAAACAACCTAGTATATTAATTGATTCAAACAAGTATAAACACTAATAAAAATCCAAATCCCTTTAAATCCATTGGCAAAAGGTGTCATTCATCTGGGTTTGCATTTCGTACAAATGTTTTCTGGTTTAATTCCTAAATAATGAGAATTTCTAATCACCTCATGTTAATTATGCTCCTCTTGTTATTACCAGGACTATTTTTCATGCAATAACCTTGAAATTACCTTTTGTTTCTTTCTTAATAACTATATTCATTTTGAAAAAAAATGTCTGTGGACCATCAATTACATGAATCCATGCAATTTAACCTTAAATTCAGTCCTTGATTTTGAATTGCATTTCTTATTGATATTATTTGTTGAATTCAAAATTAAAGAGTTGCTCCCATCATTTTTGGTCAACAAGCCTCTTCTTTTGATTCCAAACACGCTTTTTGATCCATTAATTATGAAATATAACAGATGTGCCTAAACAACCTAGTATATTAATTGATTCAAACAAGTATAAACACCAATAAAAATCCAAATCTATTTAAATCCACAAGCAAAAGGTGTCATTCATCAGGGTTTGCATTTCGTACAAATGTTAACTAGTTTAATTCGTAAATAATGACAATTTCTGATCTCCTAATGTTAATTAGGCTCCTCTTGTTGTTACCAGGACTATTTTTCATGCAATAACCTTGAAATTAACATTTTTTCTTTCTTAATAACTATATTCATTTTAAAAAAAATGCCCGTGGACCATCAATTACATGAATTCATTCAATTTAACAAACAATTTAGTCCTTGATTTTGAATTGTATTTCTTATTGATATTATTTGTTGAATTTAAATTGGAGAGTTGCTCCCATCATTTTTGGTAAACAAGCCTCTTCTTTTGATTCCAAACACACTTTTTGATCCATTGATCATGAAATATCACACAGGTGCCTAAACAACCTAGTATATTAATTCATTCAAACAAGTATAAACACCAATAAAAATCCAAATCTATTTAAATTCGTCCGCCAAGGTCCTATTCATCGTGGTTTGCATTTCGTACAAATATTAACTGGTTTCATTCCTAAATAAAGAGAATTTCTAATCACCTCATGTTAATTAGGCTCCTCTTGTTATTACCAGGACTATTTTTCATGCTATAACTTTGAAATTAACTTTTATTTCTTTCTTAATAACTATATTCATTTTGAAAAAAATGCCCGTGGACCATCAATTACATCAATTCATTCAATTTAACAAACAATTCTGTCCTTGTTTTTGAATTGCATTTCTTATTGGTATTATTTGTTGAATTCAAAATTAGAGAGTCGCTCCTATCATATTTGGTTAACAAGCCTCTTCTTTTGATTCCAAACACACTTTTTGATACATTGATCATGAAGTATAACATATGTGGCTAAACAACCTAGTATATTAATTGATTCAAACAAGTATAAACACCAATAAAAATCCAAATCTATTTAAATTCGTCCGCCAAAGGTGCTATTCATCGTGGTTTGCATTTCGTACAAATGTTAAGTGGTTTAATTCTTAAATAATGACAATTTCTAATCACCAAATGTTAATTAGGCTCCTCTTGTTGTTACCAGGACTATTTTTCATGCTATAACTTTGAAATTAACTTTTATTTCTTTCTTAATAACTATATTCATTTTGAAAAAAATGCCTGTGGACCATCAATTACATGAATCCATTCAATTTAACATTAAATTCAGTCCTTGATTTTGAATTGCATTTCTTATTGATATTATTTGTTGAATTCAAAAATTAAAGAGTTGCTCCCATCATTTTTGGTCAACAAGCCTCTTCTTTTGATTCCAAACACACTTTTTGATCCATTGATCATGAAATATAACACATGTGGCTAAACAACCTAGTATATTAATTGATTCAAACAAGTATAAACACTAATAAAAATCCAAATCCATTTAAATCCATTGGAAAAAGTTGTCATTCATCTAGGTTTGCATTTCATACAAATGTTTTCTGGTTTAATTCCTAAATAATGAGAATTTTTAATCACCTCATGTTAATTAGGCTCCTCTTGTTGTTACCAGGACTATTTTTCATGCAATAACCTTGAAATTAACTTTTGTTTCTTTCTTAATAACTATATTCATTTTGAAAAAAATGCCTGTGGACCATCAATTACATGAATCCATTCAATTTAACATTAAATTCAGTCCTTGATTTTGAATTGCATTTCTTATTGATATTATTTGTTGAATTCAAAATTAAAGAGTTGCTCCCCTCATTTTTGTTCAACAAGCCTCTTCTTTTGATTCCAAACACACTTTTTGATCCATTGATCATGAAATATAACACATGTGGCTAAACAACCTAGTATATTAATTGATTCAAACAAGTATAAACACTAATAAAAATCCAAATCCATTTAAATCCATTGGAAAAAGGTGTCATTCATCTAGGTTTGCATTTCATACAAATGTTTTCTGGTTTGATTCCTAAATAATGAGAATTTTTAATCACCTCATGTTAATTAGGCTCCTCTTGTTATTACCAGGACTACTTTTCATGCAATAACCTTGAAATTAACTTTTGTTTCTTTCTTAATAACTATATTCATTTTCAAAAAAAATGCCCGTGGACCATCACTTACTTCAATTCATTCACTTTAACAAACAATTCAGTCCTTGATTTTGAAATGCATTTCTTATTGATATTATTTGTTGAATTCAAAATTGGAGAGTTGCTCCCGTGATTTTTGGTTAAGAAGCCTCTTCTTTTGATTCCAAACACACTTTTTGATCCATTCATCATGAAATATAACACTTGTGGCTAAACAACTTAGTATATTAATTGATTCAAACAAGTATAAAGACCAATAAAAATCCAAATCTATTTAAACCCACAGGCAAAAGGTGCCATTCATCAGGGTTTGCATTTCGTATAAATGTTAACTGGTTTAATTCCTAAATAATGACAATTTCTA
Source organism: Ceriops zippeliana (assembly GCA_037897445.1). NCBI lineage: Eukaryota > Viridiplantae > Streptophyta > Magnoliopsida > Malpighiales > Rhizophoraceae > Ceriops > Ceriops zippeliana. The sequence continues at coordinate 6,288 of JBAPLH010001013.1, forward strand.
ATCACCAAATGTTAATTAGGCTCCTCTTGTTGTTACCAGGTCTATTTTTCATGCAATAACTTTGAAATTAACTTTTATTTCTTTCTTAATAACTATATTGATTTTGAAAAAAATGCCCGTGGACCATCAATAACATCAATTCATTCAATTTAACAAACAATTCTGTCCTTGATTTTGAATTGCATTTCTTATTGATATTATTAGTTGAATTCAAAATTGGAGAGTTGCTCCTATCATTTTTGGTTAACAAGCCTCTTCTTTTGATTCCAAACACACTTTTTGATACATTGATCATGAAGTATAACACATGTGGCTAAACAACCTAGTATGTTAATTGATTCAAACAAGTATAAACACTAATAAAAATCCAAATCCATTTAAATCCATTGGAAAAATGTGTCATTCATCTAGGTTTGCATTTCATACAAATGTTTTTTGGTTTAATTCCTAAATAATGAGAATTTCTAATCACTTCATGTTAATTAGGCTCCTCTTGTTATTACCAGGACTACTTTTCATGCAATAACCTTGAAATTAACTTTTGTTTCTTTCTTAATAACTATATTCATTTTCAAAAAAAATGCCCGTGGACCATCACTTACTTCAATTCATTCACTTTAACAAACAATTCAGTCCTTGATTTTGAAATGCATTTCTTATTGATATTATTTGTTGAATTCAAAATTGGAGAGTTGCTCCCGTGATTTTTGGTTAAGAAGCCTCTTCTTTTGATTCCAAACACACTTTTTGATCCATTCATCATGAAATATAACACTTGTGGCTAAACAACTTAGTATATTAATTGATTCAAACAAGTATAAAGACCAATAAAAATCCAAATCTATTTAAACCCACAGGCAAAAGGTGCCATTCATCAGGGTTTGCATTTCGTATAAATGTTAACTGGTTTAATTCCTAAATAATGACAATTTCTAATAACCAAATGTTAATTAGGCTCCTCTTGTTGTTACCAGGTCTATTTTTCATGCAATAACTTTGAAATTAACTTTTATTTCTTTCTTAATAACTATATTGATTTTGAAAAAAATGCCCGTGGACCATCAATTACATCAATACATTCAATTTAACAAACAATTCTATCCTTGATTTTGAATTGCATTTCTTATTGATATTATTAGTTGAATTCAAAATTGGAGAGTTGCTCCTATCATTTTTGGTTAACAAGCCTCTTCTTTTGATTCCAAACACACTTTTTGATACATTGATCATGAAGTATAACACATGTGGCTAAACAACCTAGTATATTAATTGATTCAAACAAGTATAAACACCAATAAAAATCCAAATCTATTTAACTTCGTCGGCCAAAGGTGCCATTCATCATGGTTTGCATTTTGTACAAATGTTAACTAGTTTAATTCCTAAATAATGACAATTTCTAATATGCTAATGTTAATTGGGCTCCTCTTGTTGTTACGAGGACTATTTTTTATGCAATAACTTTGAAATTAACTTTTATTTCTTTCTTAATAACTATAGTCATTTTGAAAAAAATGCCCGTGGACCATCAATTACATGAATTCATTCAATTTAACAAACAATTCAGTCATTGATTTTGAATTGCATTTCTTATTGATATTATTTGTTGATTTCAAAATTAGAGAGTTCCTCTTATGATTTTTGGTTAACAAGCCTCTTCTTTTGATTCCAAACACACTATTTGATACATTGATCATGAAATATAACACATGTGGCTAAACAACCTAGTATATTAATTGATTCAAACAAGTATAAACTCCAATAAAAATCCAAATCTATTTAAATTCGTCGGCCAAAGGTGCCATTCATCATGGTTTGCATTTCGTGCAAATGTTAACTGGTTTAATTCCTAAATAATGAGAATTTCTAATCACCTCATGTTAATTAGGCTCCTCTTGTTGTTACCAGGACTATTTTTCATGCAATAACCTTGAAATTAACTTTTGTTTCTTTCTTAATAACTATATTCATTTTGAAAAAAATGCCCGTGGACCATCAATTACATGAATCCATTCAATTTAACATTAAATTCGGTCCTTGATTTTGAATTGCATTTCTTCTTGATATTATTTGCTGAATTCAAAATTAAAGAGTTGCTCCCATCATTTTTGGTTAACAAGCCTCTTATTATGATTCCAAACACACTTTTTGATACATTGATCATGAAATATAATACATGTGGCTAAACAACCTAGTATATTAATTGATTCAAACAAGTATAAACACCAATAAAAATCCAAATCTATTTGAATCCACAGGGAAAAGGTGCCATTCATCAGGGTTTGCATTTTGTACAAATGTTAACTAGTTTAATTCCTAAATAATGACAATTTCTAATCTGCTAATGTTAATTGGGCTCCTCTTGTTGTTACCAGGACTATTTTTTATGCAATAACTTTGAAATTAACTTTTATTTCTTTCTTAATAACTATATTCATTTTGAAAAAAATGCCCGTGGACCATCAATTACATGAATCCATTCAATTTAACATTAAATTCAGTCCTTGATTTTGAATTGTATTTCTTCTTGATATTATTTGTTGAATTCAAAATTAAAGAGTTGCTCCCATCATTTTTTGGTTAACAAGCCTCTTCTTTTGATTCCAAACACACTTTTTGATCCATTGATCATGAAATATAACACATGTGGCTAAACAACCTAGTATATTAATTGATTCAAACAAGTATAAACACCAATAAAAATCCAAATCTATTTAAATCCACTGGCAAAAGGTGCCATTCATCAGGGTTTGCATTTTGTACAAATGTTAACTAGTTTAATTCCTAAATAATGACAATTTCTAATATGCTAATGTTAATTGGGCTCCTCTTGTTGTTACCAGGACTATTTTTTATGCACAATAACTTTGAAATTAACTTTTATTTCTTTCTTAATAACTATATTCATTTTGAAAAAAAATGCCCGTGGACCATCAATTACATGAATTCATTCAATTTAACAAACAATTCAGTCCTTGATTTTGAATTGCATTTCTTATTGATATTATTTGTTGATTTCAAAATTAGAGAGTTGCTCTTATGATTTTTGGTTAACAAGCCTCTTCTTTTGATTCCAAACACACTATTTGATACATTGATCATGAAATATAACACATGTGGCTAAACAACCTAGTATATTAATTGATTCAAACAAGTATAAACTCCAATAAAAATCCAAATCTATTTAAATTCGTCGGCCAAAGGTGCCATTCATCATGGTTTGCATTTCGTGCAAATGTTAACTGGTTTAATTCCTAAATAATGAGAATTTCTAATCACCTCATGTCAATTAGGCTCCTCTTGTTATTACCAGGACTATTTTTCATGCAATAACCTTGAAATTAACTTTTGTTTCTTTCTTAATAACTATATTCATTTTGAAAAAAATGCCCGTGGACCATCAATTACATGAATCCATTCAATTTAACATTAAATTCAGTCCTTGATTTTGAATTGCATTTCTTCTTGATATTATTTCTTGAATTCAAAATTAAAGAGTTGCTCCCATCATTTTTGGTTAACAAGTCTCTTCTTTTGATTCCAAACACACTTTTTGATACATTGATCATGAAGTATAACATATGTGGCTAAACAACCTAGTATAATAATTGATTGAAACAAGTATAAACACCAATAAAAATCCAAATCTATTTAAATTCGTTCGCCAAAGGTGCTATTCATCGTGGTTTGCATTTCGTACAAATGTTAAGTGGTTTAATTCTTAAATAATGACAATTTCTAATCACCAAATGTTAATTAGGCTCCTCTTGTTGTTACCAGGACTATTTTTCATGCTATAACTTTGAAATTAACTTTTATTTCTTTCTTAATAACTATATTCATTTTGAAAAAAATGCCTGTGGACCATCAATTACATGAATCCATTCAATTTAACATTAAATTCAGTCCTTGATTTTGAATTGCATTTCTTATTGATATTATTTGTTGAATTCAAAATTAAAGAGTTGCTCCCATCATTTTTGGTCAACAAGCCTCTTCTTTTGATTCCAAACACACTTTTTGATCCATTGATCATGAAATATAACACATGTGGCTAAACAACCTAGTATATTAATTGATTCAAACAAGTATAAACACTAATAAAAATCCAAATCCATTTAAATCCATTGGAAAAAGTTGTCATTCATCATGGTTTGCATTTCGTGCAAATGTTAACTGGTTTAATTCCTAAATAATGAGAATTTCTAATCACCTCATGTTAATTAGGCTCCTCTTGTTGTTACCAGGACTATTTTTCATGCAATAACCTTGAAATTAACTTTTGTTTCTTTCTTAATAACTATATTCATTTTGAAAAAAATGCCCGTGGACCATCAATTACATGAATCCATTCAATTTAACATTAAATTCGGTCCTTGATTTTGAATTGCATTTCTTCTTGATATTATTTGCTGAATTCAAAATTAAAGAGTTGCTCCCATCATTTTTGGTTAACAAAGCTCTTATATTATGATTCCAAACACACTTTTTGATACATTGATCATGAAATATAATACATGTGGCTAAACAACCTAGTATATTAATTGATTCAAACAAGTATAAACACCAATAAAAATCCAAATCTATTTGAGTCCACAGGGAAAAGGTGTCATTCATCAGGGTTTGCATTTTGTACAAATGTTAACTAGTTTAATTCCTAAATAATGACAATTTCTAATATGCTAATGTTAATTGGGCTCCTCTTGTTGTTACCAGGACTATTTTTTATGCAATAACTTTGAAATTAACTTTTATTTCTTTCGTAATAACTATATGCATTTTGAAAAAAATGCCCGTGGACCATCAATTACATGAATTCATTCAATTTAACAAACAATTCAGTCCTTGATTTTGAATTGCATTTCTTATTGATATTATTTGTTGATTTCAAAATTAGAGAGTTGCTCTTATGATTTTTGGTTAACAAGCCTCTTCTTTTGATTCCAAACACACTATTTGATACATTGATCATGAAATATAACACATGTGGCTAAACAACCTAGTATATTAATTGATTCAAACAAGTATAAACTCCAATAAAAATCCAAATCTATTTAAATTCGTCCGCCAAAGGTGCTATTCATCGTGGTTTGCATTTCGTACAAATGTTAAGTGGTTTAATTCTTAAATAATGACAATTTCTAATCACCAAATGTTAATTAGGCTCCTCTTGTTGTTACCAGGACTATTTTTCATACTATAACTTTGAAATTAACTTTTATTTCTTTCTTAATAACTATATTCATTTTGAAAAAAATGCCTGTGGACCATCAATTACATGAATCCATTCAATTTAACATTAAATTCAGTCCTTGATTTTGAATTGCATTTCTTATTGATATTATTTGTTGAATTCAAAATTAAAGAGTTGCTCCCATCATTTTTGGTCAACAAGCCTCTTCTTTTAATTCCAAACACACTTTTTGATCCATTGATCATGAAATATAACACATGTGGCTAAACAACCTAGTATATTAATTGATTCAAACAAGTATAAACACTAATAAAAATCCAAATCCATTTAAATCCATTGGAAAAAGTTGTCATTCATCTAGGTTTGCATTTCATACAAATGTTTTCTGGTTTTAATTCCTAAATAATGAGAATTTTTAATCACCTCATGTTAATTAGGCTCCTCTTGTTGTTACCAGGACTATTTTTCATGCAATAACCTTGAAATTAACTTTTGTTTCTTTCTTAATAACTATATTCATTTTGAAAAAAATGCCTGTGGACCATCAATTACATGAATCCATTCAATTTAACATTAAATTCAGTCCTTGATTTTGAATTGCATTTCTTATTGATATTATTTGTTGAATTCAAAATTAAAGAGTTGCTCCCCTCATTTTTGGTCAACAAGCCTCTTCTTTTGATTCCAAACACACTTTTTGATCCATTGATCATGAAATATAACACATGTGGCTAAACAACCTAGTATATTAATTGATTCAAACAAGTATAAACACTAATAAAAATCCAAATCCATTTAAATCCATTGGAAAAAGGTGTCATTCATTTAGGTTTGCATTTCATACAAATGTTTTCTGGTTTAATTCCTAAATAATGAGATTTTTAATCACCTCATGTTAATTAGGCTCCTCTTGTTGTTACCAGGACTATTTTTCATGCAATAACCTTGAAATTAACTTTTGTTACTTTCTTAATAACTATATTCATTTTGAAAAAAATGCCTGTGGACCATCAATTACATGAATCCATTCAATTTAACATTAAATTCAGTCCTTGATTTTGAATTGCATTTCTTATTGATATTATTTGTTGAATTCAAAATTAAAGAGTTGCTCCCATCATTTTTGGTCAACAAGCCTCTTCTTTTGATTGCAAACACACTTTTTGATCCATTGATCATGAAATATAACACATGTGGCTAAACAACCTAGTATATTAATTGATTCAAACAATTATAAACACTAATAAAAATCCAAATCCATTTAAATCCATTGGAAAAAGGTGTCATTCATCTAGGTTTGCATTTCATACAAATGTTTTCTGGTTTAATTCCTAAATAATGAGAATTTTTAATCACCTCATGTTAATTAGGCTCCTCTTGTTGTTACCAGGACTACTTTTCATGCAATAACCTTGAAATTAACTTTTGTTTCTTTCTTAATAACTATATTCATTTTGACAAAAATGCCCGTGGACCATCACTTACTTCAATTCATTCAATTTAACAAACAATTCAGTCCTTGATTTTGAATTGCATTTCTTATTGATATTATTTGTTGAATTCAAAATTGGAGAGTTGCTCCCGTGATTTTTGATTAAGAAGCCTCTTCTTTTGATTCCAAACACACTTTTTGATCCATTCATCATGAAATATAACACTTGTGGCTAAACAACTTAGTATATTAATTGATTCAAACAAGTATAAAGACCAATAAAAATCCAAATCTATTTAAATCCACAGGCAAAAGGTGCCATTCATCAGGGTTTGCATTTCGTATAAATGTTAACTGGTTTAATTCCTAAATAATGACAATTTCTAATCACCAAATGTTAATTAGGCTCCTCTTGTTGTTACCAGGTCTATTTTTCATGCAATAACTTTGAAATTAACTTTTATTTCTTTCTTAATAACTATATTGATTTTGAAAAAAATGCCCGTGGACCATCAATTACATCAATTCATTCAATTTAACAAACAATTCTGTCCTTGATTTTGAATTGCATTTCTTATTGATATTATTAGTTGAATTCAAAATTGGAGAGTTGCTCCTATCATTTTTGGTTAAGAAGCCTCTTCTTTTGATTCCAAACACACTTTTTGATACATTGATCATGAAGTATAACACATGTGGATAAACAACCTACTATATTAATTGATTCAAACAAGTATAAAAAGTCATAAAAATCCAAATCCATTTAAATCCATTGGCAAAAGGTGCCATTCATCTGGGTTTGCATTTCGTACAAATGTTTTCTGATTTAATTCCTAAATAATGACAATTTCTAATCTGCTAATGTTAATTAGGCTCCTCTTGTTGATACCAGGACTATTTTTCATGCAATAACCTTGAAATTAACATTTGTTTCTTTCTTAATAACTATATTCATTTTGAAAAAAATGCTCGTGGACCATCAATTACATGAATGAATTCAATTTAACATTAAATTCAGTGCTTGATTTTGAATTGTATTTCTTCTTGATATTATTTGTTGAATTCAAAATTAAAGAGTTGCTCCCATCATTTTTGGTTAACAAGCCTCTTCTTTTGATTCCAAACACACTTTTTGATACATTGATCATGAAATATAATACATGTGGCTAAACAACCTAGTATATTAATTGATTCAAACAAGTATAAACACCAATAAAAATCCAAATCTATTTGAATCCACAGGGAAAAGGTGTCATTCATCAGGGTTTGCATTTTGTACAAATGTTAACTAGTTTAATTCCTAAATAATGACAATTTCTAATCTGCTAATGTTAATTGGGCTCCTCTTGTTGTTACCAGGACTATTTTTTATGCAATAACTTTGAAATTAACTTTTATTTCTTTCTTAATAACTATATTCATTTTGAAAAAAATGCCCGCGAACCATCAATTACATGAATCCATTCAATTTAACATTAAATTCAGTCCTTGATTTTGAATTGTATTTCTTCTTGATATTATTTGTTGAATTCAAAATTAAAGAGTTGCTCCCATCATTTTTGGTTAACAAGCCTCTTCTTTTGATTCCAAACACACTTTTTGATCCATTGATCATGAAATATAACACATGTGGCTAAACAACCTAGTATATTAATTGATTCAAACAAGTATAAACACCAATAAAAATCCAAATCTATTTAAATCCACTGGCAAAAGGTGCCATTCATCAGGGTTTGCATTTTGTACAAATGTTAACTAGTTTAATTCCTAAATAATGACAATTTCTAATATGCTAATGTTAATTGGGCTCCTCTTGTTGTTACCAGGACTATTTTTTATGCAATAACTTTGAAATTAACTTTTATTTCTTTGTTAATAACTATATTCATTTTGAAAAAAATGCCCGTGGACCATCAATTACATGAATTCATTCAATTTAACAAACAATTCAGTCCTTGATTTTGAATTGCATTTCTTATTGATATTATTTGTTGATTTCAAAATTAGAGAGTTGCTCTTATGATTTTTGGTTAACAAGCCTCTTCTTTTGATTCCAAACACACTTTTTGATCCATTGATCATGAAATATAACACATGTGGCTAAACAACCTAGTATATTAATTGATTCAAACAATTATAAACACTAATAAAAATCCAAATCCATTTAAATCCATTGGAAAAAGGTGTCATTCATCTAGGTTTGCATTTCATACAAATGTTTTCTGGTTTAATTCCTAAATAATGAGAATTTTTAATCACCTCATGTTAATTAGGCTCCTCTTGTTGTTACCAGGACTACTTTTCATGCAATAACCTTGAAATTAACTTTTGTTTCTTTCTTAATAACTATATTCATTTTGACAAAAATGCCCGTGGACCATCACTTACTTCAATTCATTCAATTTAACAAACAATTCAGTCCTTGATTTTGAATTGCATTTCTTATTGATATTATTTGTTGAATTCAAAATTGGAGAGTTGCTCCCGTGATTTTTGATTAAGAAGCCTCTTCTTTTGATTCCAAACACACTTTTTGATCCATTCATCATGAAATATAACACTTGTGGCTAAACAACTTAGTATATTAATTGATTCAAACAAGTATAAAGACCAATAAAAATCCAAATCTATTTAAATCCACAGGCAAAAGGTGCCATTCATCAGGGTTTGCATTTCGTATAAATGTTAACTGGTTTAATTCCTAAATAATGACAATTTCTAATCACCAAATGTTAATTAGGCTCCTCTTGTTGTTACCAGGTCTATTTTTCATGCAATAACTTTGAAATTAACTTTTATTTCTTTCTTAATAACTATATTGATTTTGAAAAAAATGCCCGTGGACCATCAATTACATCAATTCATTCAATTTAACAAACAATTCTGTCCTTGATTTTGAATTGCATTTCTTATTGATATTATTAGTTGAATTCAAAATTGGAGAGTTGCTCCTATCATTTTTGGTTAAGAAGCCTCTTCTTTTGATTCCAAACACACTTTTTGATACATTGATCATGAAGTATAACACATGTGGGAAAAACAACCTACTATATTAATTGATTCAAACAAGTATAAAAAGTCATAAAAATCCAAATCCATTTAAATCCATTGGCAAAAGGTGCCATTCATCTGGGTTTGCATTTCGTACAAATGTTTTCTGGTTTAATTCCTAAATAATGACAATTTCTAATCTGCTAATGTTAATTAGGCTCCTCTTGTTGATACCAGGACTATTTTTCATGCAATAACCTTGAAATTAACATTTGTTTCTTTCTTAATAACTATATTCATTTTGAAAAAAATGCTCGTGGACCATCAATTACATGAATGAATTCAATTTAACATTAAATTCAGTGCTTGATTTTGAATTGTATTTCTTCTTGATATTATTTGTTGAATTCAAAATTAAAGAGTTGCTCCCATCATTTTTGGTTAACAAGCCTCTTCTTTTGATTCCAAACACACTTTTTGACACATTGATCATGAAGTATAACACATGTGGCTAAACAACCTAGTATGTTAATTGATTCAAACAAGTATAAACACTAATAAAAATCCAAATCCATTTAAATCCATTGGAAAAATGTGTCATTCATCTAGGTTTGCATTTCATACAAATGTTTTTTGGTTTAATTCCTAAATAATGAGAATTTTTAATCACCTCATGTTAATTAGGCTCCTCTTGTTGTTACCAGGACTAATTTTCATGCAATAACCTTGAAATTAACTTTTGTTTCATTCTTAATAACTATATTCATTTTGAAAAAAATGCCCGTGGACCATCAATTACATGAATCCATTCAATTTTAACATTAAATTCAGTCCTTGATTTTGAATTGTATTTTTCTTCTTGATATTATTTGTTGAATTCAAAATAAAAGAGTTGCTCCCATCATTTTTGGTTAACAAGCCTCTTCTTTTGATTCCAAACACAATTTTTGATCCGTTGATCATGAAATATAACACATGTGGCTAAACAACCTAGTATATTAATTGATTCAAACAAGTATAAACACCAATAAAAATCCAAATCTATTTAAATCCACTGGCAAAAGGTGCCATTCATTAGGGTTTGCATTTTGTACAAATGTTAACTAGTTTAATTCCTAAATAATGACAATTTCTAATATGCTAATGTTAATTGGGCTCCTCTTGTTGTTACGAGGACTATTTTTTATGCAATAACTTTGAAATTAACTTTTATTTCTTTCTTCATAACTATAGTCATTTTGAAAAAAATGCCCGTGGACCATCAATTACATGAATTCATTCAATTTAACAAACAATTCAGTCCTTGATTTTGAATTGCATTTCTTATTGATATTATTTGTTGAACTCAAAATTAAAGAGTTGCTCCCCTCATTTTTGGTCAACAAGCCTCTTCTTTTGATTCCAAACACACTATTTGATCCATTGATCATGAAATATAACACATGTGGCTAAACAACCTAGTATATTAATTGATTCAAACAAGTATAAACACTAATAAAAATCCAAATCCATTTAAATCCATTGGAAAAAGGTGTCATTCATTTAGGTTTGCATTTCATACAAATGTTTTCTGGTTTAATTCCTAAATAATGAGAATTTTTAATCACCTCATGTTAATTAGGCTCCTCTTGTTGTTACCAGGACTATTTTTCATGCAATAACCTTGAAATTAACTTTTGTTACTTTCTTAATAACTATATTCATTTTGAAAAAAATGCCTGTGGACCATCAATTACATGAATCCATTCAATTTAACATTAAATTCAGTCCTTGATTTTGAATTGCATTTCTTATTGATATTATTTGTTGAATTCAAAATTAAAGAGTTGCTCCCATCATTTTTGGTCAACAAGCCTCTTCTTTTGATTGCAAACACACTTTTTGATCCATTGATCATGAAATATAACACATGTGGCTAAACAACCTAGTATATTAATTGATTCAAACAAGTATAAACACTAATAAAAATCCAAATCCATTTAAATCCATTGGAAAAAGGTGTCATTCATCTAGGTTTGCATTTCATACAAATGTTTTCTGGTTTAATTCCTAAATAATGAGAATTTTTAATCACCTCATGTTAATTAGGCTCCTCTTGTTGTTACCAGGACTACTTTTCATGCAATAACCTTGAAATTAACTTTTGTTTCTTTCTTAATAACTATATTCATTTTGACAAAAATGCCCGTGGACCATCACTTACTTCAATTCATTCAATTTAACAAACAATTCAGTCCTTGATTTTGAATTGCATTTCTTATTGATATTATTTGTTGAATTCAAAATTGGAGAGTTGCTCCCGTGATTTTTGATTAAGAAGCCTCTTCTTTTGATTCCAAACACACTTTCTGATCCATTCATCATGAAATATAACACTTGTGGCTAAACAACTTAGTATATTAATTGATTCAAACAAGTATAAAGACCAATAAAAATCCAAATCTATTTAAATCCACAGGCAAAAGGTGCCATTCATCAGGGTTTGCATTTCGTATAAATGTTAACTGGTTTAATTCCTAAATAATGACAATTTCTAATCACCAAATGTTAATTAGGCTCCTCTTGTTGTTACCAGGTCTATTTTTCATGCAATAACTTTGAAATTAACTTTTATTTCTTTCTTAATAACTATATTGATTTTGAAAAAAAAATGCCCGTGGACCATCAATTACATCAATTCATTCAATTTAACAAACAATTCTGTCCTTGATTTTGAATTGCATTTCTTATTGATATTATTAGTTGAATTCAAAATTGGAGAGTTGCTCCTATCATTTTTGGTTAAGAAGCCTCTTCTTTTGATTCCAAACACACTTTTTGATACATTGATCATGAAGTATAACACATGTGGATAAACAACCTACTATATTAATTGATTCAAACAAGTATAAAAAGTCATAAAAATCCAAATCCATTTAAATCCATTGGCAAAAGGTGCCATTCATCTGGGTTTGCATTTCGTACAAATGTTTTCTGGTTTAATTCCTAAATAATGACAATTTCTAATCTGCTAATGTTAATTAGGCTCCTCTTGTTGATACCAGGACTATTTTTCATGCAATAACCTTGAAATTAACATTTGTTTCTTTCTTAATAACTATATTCATTTTGAAAAAAATGCTCGTGGACCATCAATTACATGAATGAATTCAATTTAACATTAAATTCAGTGCTTGATTTTGAATTGTATTTCTTCTTGATATTATTTGTTGAATTCAAAATTAAAGAGTTGCTCCCATCATTTTTGGTTAACAAGCCTCTTCTTTTGATTCCAAACACACTTTTTGACACATTGATCATGAAGTATAACACATGTGGCTAAACAACCTAGTATGTTAATTGATTCAAACAAGTATAAACACTAATAAAAATCCAAATCCATTTAAATCCATTGGAAAAATGTGTCATTCATCTAGGTTTGCATTTCATACAAATGTTTTTTGGTTTAATTCCTAAATAATGAGAATTTTTAATCACCTCATGTTAATTAGGCTCCTCTTGTTGTTACCAGGACTAATTTTCATGCAATAACCTTGAAATTAACTTTTGTTTCATTCTTAATAACTATATTCATTTTGAAAAAAATGCCCGTGGACCATCAATTACATGAATCCATTCAATTTAACATTAAATTCAGTCCTTGATTTTGAATTGTATTTCTTCTTGATATTATTTGTTGAATTCAAAATAAAAGAGTTGCTCCCATCATTTTTGGTTAACAAGCCTCTTCTTTTGATTCCAAACACAATTTTTGATCCGTTGATCATGAAATATAACACATGTGGCTAAACAACCTAGTATATTAATTGATTCAAACAAGTATAAACACCAATAAAAATCCAAATCTATTTAAATCCACTGGCAAAAGGTGCCATTCATTAGGGTTTGCATTTTGTACAAATGTTAACTAGTTTAATTCCTAAATAATGACAATTTCTAATATGCTAATGTTAATTGGGCTCCTCTTGTTGTTACGAGGACTATTTTTTATGCAATAACTTTGAAATTAACTTTTATTTCTTTCTTCATAACTATAGTCATTTTGAAAAAAATGCCCGTGGACCATCAATTACATGAATTCATTCAATTTAACAAACAATTCAGTCCTTGATTTTGAATTGCATTTCTTATTGATATTATTTGTTGATTTCAAAATTAGAGAGTTCCTCTTATGATTTTTGGTTAACAAGCCTCTTCTTTTGATTCCAAACACACTATTTGATACATTGATCATGAAATATAACACATGTGGCTAAACAACCTAGTATATTAATTGATTCAAACAAGTATAAACTCCAATAAAAATCCAAATCTATTTAAATTCGTCGGCCAAAGGTGCCATTCATCATGGTTTGCATTTCGTGCAAATGTTAACTGGTTTAATTCCTAAATAATGAGAATTTCTAATCACCTCATGTTAATTAGGCTCCTCTTGTTGTTACCAGGACTATTTTTCATGCAATAACCTTGAAATTAACTTTTGTTTCTTTCTTAATAACTATATTCATTTTGAAAAAAATGCCCGTGGACCATCAATTACATGAATCCATTCAATTTAACATTAAATTCGGTCCTTGATTTTGAATTGCATTTCTTCTTGATATTATTTGCTGAATTCAAAATTAAAGAGTTGCTCCCATCATTTTTGGTTAACAAGCCTCTTATTTTGATTCCAAACACACCTTTTGATACATTGATCATGAAATATAAGACATGTGGCTAAACAACCTAGTATATTAATTGATTCAAACAAGTATAAAAACCAATAAAAATCCAAATCTATTTGAATCCACAGGGAAAAGGTGCCATTCATCAGGGTTTGCATTTTGTACAAATGTTAACTAGTTTAATTCCTAAATAATGACAATTTCTAATCTGCTAATGTTAATTGGGCTCCTCTTGTTGTTACCAGGACTATTTTTTATGCAATAACTTTGAAATTAACTTTTATTTCTTTCTTAATAACTATATTCATTTTGAAAAAAATGCCCGTGGACCATCAATTACATGAATCCATTCAATTTAACATTAAATTCAGTCCTTGATTTTGAATTGTATTTCTTCTTGATATTATTTGTTGAATTCAAAATTAAAGAGTTGCTCCCATCATTTTTGGTTAACAAGCCTCTTCTTTTGATTCCAAACACACTTTTTGATCCATTGATCATGAAATATAACACATGTGGCTAAACAACCTAGTATATTAATTGATTCAAACAAGTATAAACACCAATAAAAATCCAAATCTATTTAAATCCACTGGCAAAAGGTGCCATTCATCAGGGTTTGCATTTTGTACAAATGTTAACTAGTTTAATTCCTAAATAATGACAATTTCTAATATGCTAAATGTTAATTGGGCTCCTCTTGTTGTTACCAGGACTATTTTTTATGCAATAACTTTGAAATTAACTTTTATTTCTTTCTTAATAACTATATTCATTTTGAAAAAAAATGCCCGTGGACCATCAATTACATGAATTCATTCAATTTAACAAACAATTCAGTCCTTGATTTTGAATTGCATTTCTTATTGATATTATTTGTTGATTTCAAAATTAGAGAGTTGCTCTTATGATTTTTGGTTAACAAGCCTCTTCTTTTTGATTCCAAACACACTATTTGATACATTGATCATGAAATATAACACATGTGGCTAAACAACCTAGTATATTAATTGATTCAAACAAGTATAAACTCCAATAAAAATCCAAATCTATTTAAATTCGTCGGCCAAAAGGTGCCATTCATCATGGTTTGCATTTCGTGCAAATGTTAACTGGTGGTTTAATTCCTAAATAATGAGAATTTCTAATCACCTCATGTTAATTAGGCTCCTCTTGTTGTTACCAGGACTATTTTTCATGCAATAACCTTGAAATTAACTTTTGTTTCTTTCTTAATAACTATATTCATTTTGAAAAAAATGCCCGTGGACCATCAATTACATGAATCCATTCAATTTAACATTAAATTCAGTCCTTGATTTTGAATTGCATTTCTTCTTGATATTATTTGTTGAATTCAAAATTAAAGAGTTGCTCCCATCATTTTTGGTTAACAAGCCTCTTCTTTTGATTCCAAACACAGTTTTTGATACATTGATCATGAAGTATAACATATGTGGCTAAACAACCTAGTATATTAATTGATTCAAACAAGTATAAACACCAATAAAAATCCAAATCTATTTAAATTCGTCCGCCAAAGGTGCTATTCATCGTGGTTTGCATTTCGTACAAATGTTAAGTGGTTTAATTCTTAAATAATGACAATTTCTAATCACCAAATGTTAATTAGGCTCCTCTTGTTGTTACCAGGACTATTTTTCATGCTATAACTTTGAAATTAACTTTTATTTCTTTCTTAATAACTATATTCATTTTGAAAAAAATGCCTGTGGACCATCAATTACATGAATCCATTCAATTTAACATTAAATTCAGTCCTTGATTTTGAATTGCATTTCTTATTGATATTATTTGTTGAATTCAAAATTAAAGAGTTGCTCCCATCATTTTTGGTCAACAAGCCTCTTCTTTTGATTCCAAACACACTTTTTGATCCATTGATCATGAAATATAACACATGTGGCTAAACAACCTAGTATATTAATTGATTCAAACAAGTATAAACACTAATAAAAATCCAAATCCATTTAAATCCATTGGAAAAAGTTGTCATTCATCTAGGTTTGCATTTCATACAAATGTTTTCTGGTTTAATTCCTAAATAATGAGAATTTTTAATCACCTCATGTTAATTAGGCTCCTCTTGTTGTTACCAGGACTATTTTTCATGCAATAACCTTGAAATTAACTTTTGTTTCTTTCTTAATAACTATATTCATTTTGAAAAAAATGCCTGTGGACCATCAATTACATGAATCCATTCAATTTAACATTAAATTCAGTCCTTGATTTTGAATTGCATTTCTTATTGATATTATTTGTTGAATTCAAAATTAAAGAGTTGCTCCCCTCATTTTTGGTCAACAAGCCTCTTCTTTTGATTCCAAACACACTTTTTGATCCATTGATCATGAAATATAACACATGTGGCTAAACAACCTAGTATATTAA
The DNA here is from genome assembly GCA_037897445.1 of Ceriops zippeliana. Lineage (NCBI taxonomy): Eukaryota > Viridiplantae > Streptophyta > Magnoliopsida > Malpighiales > Rhizophoraceae > Ceriops > Ceriops zippeliana. The sequence goes on from JBAPLH010001013.1 coordinate 22,987, forward strand.
TTGATTCAAACAAGTATAAACACCAATAAAAATCCAAATCTATTTAAATCCACAGGCAAAAGGTGCAATTCTTCAGGGATTGCATTTCGTACAAATGTTAACTAGTTTAATTCCTAAATAATGACAATTTCTAATCTCCTAATGTTAATTAGGCTCCTCTTGCTGTTACGAGGTCTATTTTTCATGCAATAACCTTGAAATTAACATTTGTTTCTTTCTTAATAACTATATTCATTTTGAAAAAAATGCCCGTGGACCATCAATTACATGAATTCATTCAATTTAACAAACAATTCAGTCCTTGATTTTGAATTACATTTCTTATTGATATTATTTGTTGAATTCAAAATTGGAGAGTTGCTCCCATCATTTTTGGTTAACAAGCCTCTTCTTTTGATTCCAAACACACTTTTTTATCCATTGATCATGAAATATAACACATGTGGCTAAACAACCTAGTATATTAACTGATTCAAACAAGTATAAACACCAATAAAAATCCAAATCTATTTAAAGTCGTCCGCCAAAGGTGCCATTCATCTGGGTTTGCATTTCGTACAAATGTTTACTGGTTTAATTCCTAAATAAAGAGAATTTCTAATCACCTTATGTTAATTAGGCTCATCTTGTTGTTACGAGGACTATTTTTCATGCAATAACTTCGAAATTAACATTTGTTCCTTTCTTAATAACTATATTCATTTTGAAAAAAATGCCCGTGGATCATCAATTACATGAATTCATTCAATTTAACAAACAATTCAGTCCTTGATTTTGAATTGCATTTCTTATTGATATTATTTGTTGAATTCAAAATTGGAGTGTTGCTCCCATCATTTTTGGTCAAAAAGCCTCTTCTTTTGATTCCAAACACACTTTTTGATACATTGATCATGAAATATAACACATGTCGCTAAACAACCTAGTATATTAATTGTTTCAAACAAGTATAAAACACCAATAAAAATCCAAATCTATTTAAATCCATAGGCAAAAGGTGCCATTCATCAGGGTTTGCATTTCGTACAAATGTTAACTAGTTTAATTCCTAAATAATGACAATTTATAATCTCCTAATGTTAATTAGGCTCCTGTTGCTGTTACCAGGACTATTTTTCATGCAATAACCTTGAAATTGACATTTGTTTCTTTCTTAATAACTATATTCATTTTGAAAAAAATGCCCGTGGACCATCAATTACATGAATTCATTCAATTTAACAAACAATTCAGTTCTTGATTTTGAATTGCATTTCTTATTGAAATTATTTGTTGAATTCAAAATTGGAGAGTTGCTCCCATCATTTTTGGTTAACAAGCCTCTTCTTTTGATTCCAAACACACTTTTTGATCCATTGATCATGAAATATAACACATGTGGCTAAACAACCTAGTATATTAATTGATTCAAACAAGTATAAACACCAATAAAAATCCAAATCTATTTAAATTCCTCCGCCAAAGGTGCCATTGATCTGGGTTTGCATTTCGTACAAATGTTTACTGGTTTAATTCCTAAATAAAGAGAATTTCTAATCACCTCATGTTAATTAGGCTCCTCTTGTTGTTACCAAGACTATTTTTCATGCAATAACCTCGAAATTAACATTTGTTTCTTTCTTAATAACTATATTCATTTTGAAAAAAATGCCCGTAGACCATCAATTACATGAATTCATTCAATTTAACAAACAATTTAGTCCTTGATTTTGAATTGCATTTCTTATTGATATTATTTGTTTGATATTATTTGTTGAATTCAAAATTGGAGAGTTGCTCCATCATTTTTGGTTAGCAAGCCTGTTCTTTTGATTCCAAACACACTTTTTGATCCATTGATCATGAAATATAACACATGTGGCTAAACAACCTAGTATATTAATTGATTCAAACAAGTATAAACACCAATAAAAATCCAAATCTATTTAAATTCGTCCGCCAAATGTGCCATTCATCTGGGTTTGCATATCGTACAAATGTTTACTGGTTTATTTCCTAAATAAAGAGAATTTCTAATCACCTCATGTTAATTAGGCTCCTCTTGTTGTTACCAGGACTATTTTTCATGCAATAACCTCGAAATTAACATTTGTTTCTTTCTTAATAACTATATTCATTTTGAAAAAAATGCCCGTGGACCATCAATTACATGAATTCATTCAATTTAACAAACAATTCAGTCCTTGATTTTGAATTGCATTTCTTATTGATATTATTTGTTGAATTCAAAATTGGAGAGTTGCTCCATCATTTTTGGTTAGCAAGCCTGTTCTTTTGATTCCAAACACACTTTTTGATCCATTGATCATGAAATATAACACATGTGGCTAAACAACCAAGTATATTAATTGATTCAACGAGTACAAACACCAATAAAAATCCAAATCTATTTAAATTCGTCCGCCAAATGTGCCATTCATCTGGGTTTGCATATCGTACAAATGTTTACTGGTTTATTTCCTAAATAAAGAGAATTTTTAATCACCTCATGATAATTAGGCTCCTCTTGTTGTTACTAAGACTATTTTTCATGCAATAACCTCGAAATTAACATTTGTTTCTTTCTTAATAACTATATTCATTTTGAAAAAAATGCCCGTGGATCATCAATTACATGAATTCATTCAATTTAACAAACAATTCAGTCCTTGATTTTGAATTGGATTTCTTATTGATATTATTTGTTGAATTCAAAATTGGAGAGTTGCTCCATCATTTTTGGTTAGCAAACCTGTTCTTTTGATTCCAAACACACTTTTTGATCCATTGATCATGAAATATAACACATGTGGCTAAACAACCTAGTATATTAATTGATTCAAACAAGTATAAACACCAATAAAAATCCAAATCTATTTAAATTCGTCCGCCAAATGTGCCATTCATCTGGGTTTGCATATCGTACAAATGTTTACTGGTTTATTTCCTAAATAAAGAGAATTTCTAATCACCTCATGTTAATTAGGCTCCTCTTGTTGTTACCAGGACTATTTTTCATGCAATAACCTTGAAATTAACATTTGTTTCTTTCTTAATAACTATATTCATTTTGAAAAAAATGCCCGTGGACCATCAATTACATGAATTCATTCAATTTAAAAAACAATTCAATCCTTGATTTTGAATTGCATTTCTTATTGATATTATTTGTTGAATTCAAAATTGGAGAGTTGCTCCCATCATTTTTGGTTAACAAGCCTCTTCTTTTGATTCCAAACACACTTTTTTATCCATTGATCATGAAATATAACACATGTGGCTAAACAACCTAGTATATTAATTGATTCAAACAAGTATAAACACCAATAAAAATCCAAATCTATTTAAAGTCGTCCGCCAAAGGTGCCATTCATCTGGGTTTGCATTTCGTACAAATGTTTACTGGTTTAATTCCTAAATAAAGAGAATTTCTAATCACCTTATGTTAATTAGGCTCATCTTGTTGTTACGAGGACTATTTTTCATGCAATAACTTCGAAATTAACATTTGTTCCTTTCTTAATAACTATATTCATTTTGAAAAAAATGCCCGTGGATCATCAATTACATGAATTCATTCAATTTAACAAACAATTCAGTCCTTGATTTTGAATTGCATTTCTTATTGATATTATTTGTTGAATTCAAAATTGGAGTGTTGCTCCCATCATTTTTGGTCAAAAAGCCTCTTCTTTTGATTCCAAACACACTTTTTGATACATTGATCATGAAATATAACACATGTCGCTAAACAACCTAGTATATTAATTGATTCAAACAAGTATAAACACCAATAAAAATCCAAATCTATTTAAATCCATAGGCAAAAGGTGCCATTCATCAGGGTTTGCATTTCGTACAAATGTTAACTAGTTTAATTCCTAAATAATGACAATTTATAATCTCCTAATGTTAATTAGGCTCCTGTTGCTGTTACCAGGACTATTTTTCATGCAATAACCTTGAAATTGACATTTGTTTCTTTCTTAATAACTATATTCATTTTGAAAAAAATGCCCGTGGACCATCAATTACATGAATTCATTCAATTTAACAAACAATTCAGTTCTTGATTTTGAATTGCATTTCTTATTGAAATTATTTGTTGAATTCAAAATTGGAGAGTTGCTCCCATCATTTTTGGTTAAGAAGCCTCTTCTTTTGATTCCAAACACACTTTTTGATCCATTGATCATGAAATATAACACATGTAGCTAAACAACCTAGTATATTAATTGATTCAAACAAGTATAAACACCAATAAAAATCCAAATCTATTTAAATTCTTCCGCCAAAGGTGCCATTGATCTGGGTTTGCATTTCGTACAAATGTTTACTGGTTTAATTCCTAAATAAAGAGAATTTCTAATCACCTCATGTTAATTAGGCTCCTCTTGTTGTTACCAGGACTATTTTTCATGCAATAACCTCGAAATTAACATTTGTTTCTTTCTTAATAACTATATTCATTTTGAAAAAAATGCCCGTGGACCATCAATTACATGAATTCATTCAATTTAACAAACAATTCAGTCCTTGATTTTGAATTGCATTTCTTATTGATATTATTTGTTTGATATTATTTGTTGAATTCAAAATTGGAGAGTTGCTCCATCATTTTTGGTTAGCAAGCCTGTTCTTTTGATTCCAAACACACTTTTTGATCCATTGATCATGAAATATAACACATGTGGCTAAACAACCTAGTATATCAATTGATTCAAACAAGTATAAACACCAATAAAAATCCAAATCTATTTAAATTCGTCCGCCAAATGTGCCATTCATCTGGGTTTGCATATCGTACAAATGTTTACTGGTTTATTTCCTAAATAAAGAGAATTTCTAATCACCTCATGTTAATTAGGCTCCTCTTGTTGTTACCAGGACTATTTTTCATGCAATAACCTCGAAATTAACATTTGTTTCTTTCTTAATAACTATATTCATTTTGAAAAAAATGCCCGTGGACCATCAATTACATGAATTCATTCAATTTAACAAACAATTCAGTCCTTGATTTTGAATTGCATTTCTTATTGATATTATTTGTTGAATTCAAAATTGGAGAGTTGCTCCATCATTTTTGGTTAGCAAGCCTGTTCTTTTGATTCCAAACACACTTTTTGATCCATTGATCATGAAATATAACACATGTGGCTAAACAACCAAGTATATTAATTGATTCAACGAGTACAAACACCAATAAAAATCCAAATCTATTTAAATTCGTCCGCCAAATGTGCCATTCATCTGGGTTTGCATATCGTACAAATGTTTACTGGTTTATTTCCTAAATAAAGAGAATTTCTAATCACCTCATGATAATTAGGCTCCTCTTGTTGTTACTAAGACTATTTTTCATGCAATAACCTCGAAATTAACATTTGTTTCTTTCTTAATAACTATATTCATTTCGAAAAAAATGCCCGTGGATCATCAATTACATGAATTCATTCAATTTAACAAACAATTCAGTCCTTGATTTTGAATTAGATTTCTTATTGATATTATTTATTGAATTCAAAATTGGAGAGTTGCTCCCATCATTTTTGGATAAAAAGCTTCTTCTTTTGATTCCAAACACACTTTTTGATACATTGATCATGAAATATAACACATGTGGCTAAACAACCTAGTATATTAATTGATTCAAACAAGTCTAAACACCAATAAAAATCCAAATCTAATTTAATTCGTCTGCCAAAGGTGCCATTCATCTGGGTTTGCATTTCGTACAAATGTTTACTGGTTTAATTCCTAAATAAAGAGAATTTCTAATCTCCTAATGTTAATTATGCTCATCTTGCTGTTACCAGGACTATTTTTCATGCAATAACATTGAAATTAACTTTTGTTTCCTTCTTAATAACTATATTCATTTTGAAAAAAATGCCCGTGGACCATCAATTACATGAATTCATTCAATTTAAGAAACAATTCAGTCCTTGATTTTGAATTGCATTTCTTATTGATATTATTTGTTGAATTCAAAATTGGAGAGTTGCTCCATCATTTTTGGTTAGCAAGCCTCTTCTTTTGATTCCAAACACACTTTTTGATCCATTGATCATGAAATATAACACATGTGGCTAAACAACCTAGTATATTAATTGATTCAAATAAGTATAAACACCAATAAAAATCAAAATCTATTTAAATACGTCCGCCAAAGGTGCCATTCATCTGGGTTTGCATTTCGTACAAATGTTTACAGGTTTAATTCCTAAATAAAGACAATTTCTAATCACTTCATGTTAATTACGCTCCTCTTGTTGTTACCAGGACTATTTTTCATGCAATAACCTTGAAATGAACTTTTGTTTCTTTCTTAATAACTATATTCATTTTGAAAAAAATGCACGTGGATCATCAATTACATGAATTCGTTCAAGTTAACATTAAATTCAGTCCTTCATTTTGAATTGCATTTCTTATTGATATTAATATTTTTGAATTCAAAATTAAAGAGAGTTGCTCCCATCATTTTTGGTTAACAAGCCTCTTCTTTTGATTCCAAACAAACTTTTTCATCCATTGATCATGAAATATAACACATGTGGCTAAACAACCTAGTATATTAATTGGTTCAAACAAGTATAAACACCAATAAAAATCCAAATCTATTTAAATTCGTCCGCCAAAGGTGCTATTCATCGTGGTTTGCATTTCGGACAAATTTTAACTGGTTTAATTTCTAAATAGAGACAATTTCTAATCACCTCATGTTAATTAGGCTCCTATTGTTGTTACCAAGACTATTTTTCATGCAATAACCTTGAAATTAACTTTTGTTTCTTTCTTAATAACTATATTCATTTTGAAAAAAATGCACGTGGATCATCAATTACATGAATTCATTCAAGTTAACATTAAATTCAGTCCTTCATTTTGAATTGCATTTCTTATTGATATTAATTGTTGAATTCAAAATTAAAGAGTTGCTCCCATCATTTTTGGTTAACAAGCCTCTTCTTTTGATTCCAAACACACTTTTTGATCCATTGATCATGAAATATAACACATGTGGCTAAACAACCTAGTATATTAATTGATTCAAACAAGTATAAATACCAAAAAAAATCCAAATCTATTTAAATCCACAGACAAAAGGTGCGATTCATCAGGGTTTGCATTTCGTACAAATGTTAACTAGTTTAATTCCTAAATAATGACAATTACTAATCTCCTAATGTTAATTAGGCTCCTCTTGCTGTTACCAGGACTATTTTTCATGCAATAACCTTGAAATTAACATTTGTTTCTTTCTTAATAACTATATTCATTTTGAAAAAAATGCCTATGGACCATCAATTACATGAATTCATTCAATTTAACAAACAATTCAGTCCTTGATTTTGAATTGCATTTCTTATTGACATTATTTGTTGAATTCAAAATTGGAGAGTTGCTCCATCATTTTTGGTTAGCAAGCCTCTTCTCTTGATTCCAAACACACTTTTTGATCCATTGATCATGAAATATAACACATGTGGATAAACAACCTAGTATATTAATTGATTCAAACAAGTATAAACACCAATAAAAATCCAAATCTATTTAAATTCGTCCGCCAAAGGTACTATTCATAGTGGTTTGCATTTCGTACAAATGTTAACTGGTTTAATTCCTAAATAAAGAGAATTTCTAATCACCTCATGTTAATTAGGCTCCTCTTGTTGTTACCAAGACTATTTTTCATGCAATAACCTTGAAATTAACTTTTGTTTCTTTCTTAATAACTATATTCATTTTGAAAAAAATGCCCGTGGATCATCAATTACATGAATTCATTCAATTTAACATTAACAATTCAGTCCTTCATTTTGAATTGCATTTCTTATTGATATTGATTGATGAATTCAAAATTAAAGAGTTTGCTCCCATCATTTTTGGTTAACAAGCCTCTTCTTTTGATTCCAAAAACACACTTTTTGATACATTGATCATTAAATATAACACATGTGGCTAACCAACCTAGTATATTAATTGATTCAAACAAGTATAAACACCAATAAAAATCCAAATCTATTTAAATCCACATGCAAAAGGTGTCATTCATTAGGGTTTGCATTTCGTACAAAATGTTAACTAGTTTAATTCCTAAAAATAAAGAGAATTTCTAATCACCTCATGTTAATTAGGCTCCTCTTGTTGTTACTAGGAGTATTTTTCATGCAATAACCTCGAAATTAACATTTGTTTCTTTCTTAATAACTATATTCATTTTTGAAAAAAATGCCCGTGGACCATCAATTACATGAATTCATTCAATTTAAGAAACAATTCAGTCCTTGATTTTGAATTGCATTTCTTTTTGATATTATTTGTTGAATTCAAAATTTTAGAGTTGCTCCATCATTTTTGGTTAGCAAGCCTCTTCTTTTGATTCCAAACACAGTTTTTGATCCATTGATCATGAAATATAACACATGTGGCTAAACAACCTAGTATATTAATTGATTCAAACAAGTCTAAACACCAATAAAAATCCAAATCTATTTAAATTCGTCTGCCAAAGTTGCCATTCATTTGATTTTGCATTTCGTACAAAAGTTTTACTGGTTTAATTCCTAAATAAAGAGACAATTTCTAATCACCTCATGTTAATTAGGCTCCTCTTGTTGTTACCCGGACAATTTTTCATGCAATAACCTTGAAATGAACTTTTGTTTCTTTCTTAATAACTATATTCATTTTGAAAAAAATGCACGTGGATCATCAATTACATGAATTCATTCAAGTTAACATTAAATTCAGTCCTTCATTTTGAATTGCATTTCTTATTGATATTAATATTTGAATTCAAAATTAAAGAGTTGCTCCCATCATTTTTGGTTAACAAGCCTCTTCTTTTGATTCCAAAACACACTTTTTGATACATTGATCATGAAACATAACACATGTGGCTAAACAACCTAGTATATTAATTGATTCAAAACAAGTATAAAACACCAATAAAAATACAAATCTATTTAAATCCACTGGCAAAAGATGTCATTCATCTGGGTTTGCATTTCGTACAAATGTTTACTGGTTTAATTCCTAAATAAAGAGAATTTCTAATCTCCTAATGTTAATTATGCTCATCTTGCTGTTACCAGGACTATTTTTCATGCAATAACCTTGAAATTAACTTTTGTTTCCTTCTTAATAACTATATTCATTTTGAAAAAAATGCCCGTGGACCATCAATTACATGAATTCATTCAATTTAAGAAACAATTCAGTCCTTGATTTTGAATTGCATTTCTTATTGATATTATTTGTTGAATTCAAAATTGGAGAGTTGCTCCATCATTTTTGGTTAGCAAGCCTCTTCTTTTGATTCCAAACACACTTTTTGATCCATTGATCATGAAATATAACACATGTGGCTAAACAACCTAGTATATTAATTGATTCAAATAAGTATAAACACCAATAAAAATCAAAATCTATTTAAATACGTCCGCCAAAGGTGCCATTCATCTGGGTTTGCATTTCGTACAAATGTTTACAGGTTTAATTCCTAAATAAAGACAATTTCTAATCACTTCATGTTAATTACGCTCCTCTTGTTGTTACCAGGACTATTTTTCATGCAATAACCTTGAAATGAACTTTTGTTTCTTTCTTAATAACTATATTCATTTTGAAAAAAATGCACGTGGATCATCAATTACATGAATTCGTTCAAGTTAACATTAAATTCAGTCCTTCATTTTGAATTGCATTTCTTATTGATATTAATATTTGAATTCAAAATTAAAGAGTTGCTCCCATCATTTTTGGTTAACAAGCCTCTTCTTTTGATTCCAAACAAACTTTTTCATCCATTGATCATGAAATATAACACATGTGGCTAAACAACCTAGTATATTAATTGGTTCAAACAAGTATAAACACCAATAAAAATCCAAATCTATTTAAATTCGTCCGCCAAAGGTGCTATTCATCGTGGTTTGCATTTCGGACAAATTTTAACTGGTTTAATTTCTAAATAGAGACAATTTCTAATCACCTCATGTTAATTAGGCTCCTATTGTTGTTACCAAGACTATTTTTCATGCAATAACCTTGAAATTAACTTTTGTTTCTTTCTTAATAACTATATTCATTTTGAAAAAAATGCACGTGGATCATCAATTACATGAATTCATTCAAGTTAACATTAAATTCAGTCCTTCATTTTGAATTGCATTTCTTATTGATATTAATTGTTGAATTCAAAATTAAAGAGTTGCTCCCATCATTTTTGGTTAACAAGCCTCTTCTTTTGATTCCAAACACACTTTTTGATCCATTGATCATGAAATATAACACATGTGGCTAAACAACCTAGTATATTAATTGATTCAAACAAGTATAAATACCAAAAAAAATCCAAATCTATTTAAATCCACAGACAAAAGGTGCGATTCATCAGGGTTTGCATTTCGTACAAATGTTAACTAGTTTAATTCCTAAATAATGACAATTACTAATCTCCTAATGTTAATTAGGCTCCTCTTGCTGTTACCAGGACTATTTTTCATGCAATAACCTTGAAATTAACATTTGTTTCTTTCTTAATAACTATATTCATTTTGAAAAAAATGCCTATGGACCATCAATTACATGAATTCATTCAATTTAACAAACAATTCAGTCCTTGATTTTGAATTGCATTTCTTATTGACATTATTTGTTGAATTCAAAATTGGAGAGTTGCTCCATCATTTTTGGTTAGCAAGCCTCTTCTCTTGATTCCCAAACACACTTTTTGATCCATTGATCATGAAATATAACACATGTGGATAAACAACCTAGTATATTAATTGATTCAAACAAGTATAAACACCAATAAAAATCCAAATCTATTTAAATTCGTCCGCCAAAGGTACTATTCATAGTGGTTTGCATTTCGTACAAATGTTAACTGGTTTAATTCCTAAATAAAGAGAATTTCTAATCACCTCATGTTAATTAGGCTCCTCTTGTTGTTACCAAGACTATTTTTCATGCAATAACCTTGAAATTAACTTTTGTTTCTTTCTTAATAACTATATTCATTTTGAAAAAAATGCACGTGGATCATCAATTACAAGAATTCATTCAAGTTAACATTAAATTCAGTCCTTCATTTTGAATTGCATTTCTTATTGATATTGATTGATGAATTCAAAATTAAAGAGTTGCTCCCATCATTTTTGGTTAACAAGCCTCTTCTTTTGATTCCAAACACACTTTTTGATACATTGATCATTAAATATAACACATGTGGCTAACCAACCTAGTATATTAATTGATTCAAACAAGTATAAACACCAATAAAAATCCAAATCTATTTAAATCCACATGCAAAAGGTGCCATTCATTAGGGTTTGCATTTCGTACAAATGTTAACTAGTTTAATTCCTAAATAAAGAGAATTTCTAATCACCTCATGTTAATTAGGCTCCTCTTGTTGTTACTAGGAGTATTTTTCATGCAATAAACTCGAAATTAACATTTGTTTCTTTCTTAATAACTATAGTCATTTTGAAAAAAATGCCCGTGGACCATCAATTACATGAATTCATTCAATTTAAGAAACAATTCAGTCCTTGATTTTGAATTGCATTTCTTTTTGATATTATTTGTTGAATTCAAAATTTTAGAGTTGCTCCATCATTTTTGGTTAGCAAGCCTCTTCTTTTGATTCGAAGCACAGTTTTTGATCCATTGATCATGAAATATAACACATGTGGCTAAACAACCTAGTATATTAATTGATTCAAACAAGTCTAAACACCAATAAAAATCCAAATCTATTTAAATTCGTCTGCCAAAGTTGCCATTCATTTGATTTTGCATTTCGTACAAAAGTTTACTGGTTTAATTCCTAAATAAAGACAATTTCTAATCACCTCATGTTAATTAGGCTCCTCTTGTTGTTACCCGGACAATTTTTCATGCAATAACCTTGAAATGAACTTTTGTTTCTTTCTTAATAACTATATTCATTTTGAAAAAAATGCACGTGGATCATCAATTACATGAATTCATTCAAGTTAACATTAAATTCAGTCCTTCATTTTGAATTGCATTTCTTATTGATATTAATATTTGAATTCAAAATTAAAGAGTTGCTCCCATCATTTTTGGTTAACAAGCCTCTTCTTTTGATTCCAAACACACTTTTTGATACATTGATCATGAAATATAACACATGTGGCTAAACAACCTAGTATATTAATTGATTCAAACAAGTATAAACACCAATAAAAATACAAATCTATTTAAATCCACTGGCAAAAGATGCCATTCATCTGGGTTTGCATTTCGTACAAATGTTTACTGGTTTAATTCCTAAATAAAGAGAATTTCTAATCTCCTAATGTTAATTATGCTCATCTTGCTGTTACCAGGACTATTTTTCATGCAATAACCTTGAAATTAACTTTTGTTTCCTTCTTAATAACTATATTCATTTTGAAAAAAATGCCCGTGGACCATCAATTACATGAATTCATTCAATTTAAGAAACAATACAGTCCTTGATTTTGAATTGCATTTCTTATTTATATTATTTGTTGAATTCAAAATTGGAGAGTTGCTCCATCATTTTTGGTTAGCAAGCCTCTTCTTTTGATTCCAAACACACTTTTTGATCCATTGATCATGAAATATAACACATGTGGCTAAACAACCTAGTATATTAATTGATTCAAACAAGTATAAACACCAATAAAAATCCAAATCTATTTAAATTCGTCTGCCAAAGTTGCCATTCATTTGATTTTGCATTTCGTACAAATGTTTACTGGTTTAATTCCTAAATAAAGACAATTTCTAATCACCTCATGTTAATTAGGCTCCTCTTGTTGTTACCAGGACTATTTTTCATGCAATTACCTTGAAATTAACATTTGTATCTTTCTTAATAACTATATTCATTTTGAAAAAAATGCCCGTGGATCATCAATTACATGAATTCATTCAAGTTAACATTAAATTCATTCCTTCATTTTGAATTGCATTTCTTCTTGATATTAATTGTTGAATTCAAAATTAAAGAGTTGCTCCCATCATTTTTGGTTAACAAGCCTCTTCTTTTGATTCCAAACACACTTTTTCATCCATTGATCATGAAATATAACACATGTGGCTAAACAACCTAGTATATTAATTGGTTCAAACAAGTATAAACACCAATAAAAATCCAAATCTACTTAAATTTGTCCGCCAAAGGTGCTATTCATCGTGGTTTCCATTTCGGACAAATGTTAACTGGTTTAATTTCTAAATAGAGACAATTTCTAATCACCTCATGTTAATTAGGCTCCTATTGTTGTTACCAAGACTATTTTTCATGCAATAACCTTGAAATTAACTTTTGTTTCTTTCTTAATAACTATATTCATTTTTGAAAAAAATGCACGTGGATCATCAATTACATGAATTCATTCAAGTTAACATTAAATTCAGTCCTTCATTTTGAATTGCATTTCTTATTGATATTAATTGTTGAATTCAAAATTAAAGAGTTGCTCCCATCATTTTTGGTTAACAAGCCTCTTCTTTTGATTCCAAAAACACACTTTTTGATCCATTGATCATGAAATATAACACATGTGGCTAAACAACCTAGTATATTAATTGATTCAAACAAGTTTAAACACCAATAAAAATCCAAATCTATTTAAATTCGTCTGCCAAATGTGCCATTCATCTGGGTTTGCATTTCGTACAAATGTTTACTGGTTTAATTCCTAAATAAAGACAATTTCTAATCACCTCATGTTAATTAGGCTCCTCTTGTTGTTACCAAGACTATCTTTCATGCAATAACCTTTAAATGAACTTTTTTTTCTTTCTTAATAACTATATTCATTTTGAAAAAAATTCACGTGGATCATCAATTACATGAATTCATTCAAGTTAACATTAAATTCAGTCCTTCATTTTGAATTGCATTTCTTATTGATATTAATATTTGAATTCAAAATTAAAGAGTTGCTCCCATCATTTTTGGTTAACAAGCCTCTTCTTTTGATTCCAAACACACACTTTTTGATCCATTGATCATGAAATATAACACATGTGGGCTAAACAACCTAGTATATTAATTGATTCAAACAAGTATAAATACCAATAAAAATCCAAATCTATTTAAATCCACAGGCAAAAGGTGCGATTCATCAGGGTTTGCATTTCGTACAAATGTTAACTAGTTTAATTCCTAAATAATGACAATTTCTAATCTCCTAATGTTAATTAGGCTCCTCTTGCTGTTACCAGGACTATTTTTCATGCAATAACCTTGAAATTAACATTTGTTTCTTTCTTAATAACTATATTCATTTTGAAAAAAATGCCCGTGGACCATCAATTACATGAATTCATTCAATTTAACAAACAATTCAGTCCTTGATTTTGAATTGCATTTCTTATTGATATTATTTGTTGAATTCAAAATTGGAGAGTTGCTCCATCATTTTTGGTTAGCAAGCCTGTTCTTTTGATTCCAAACACACTTTTTGATCCATTGATCATGAAATATAACACATGTGGCTAAACAACCTAGTATATTAATTGATTCAAACAAGTATAAACACCAATAAAAATCCAACTCTATTTAAATACGTCTGCCAAAGGTGCCATTCATCTTGGTTTGCATTTCGTACAAATGTTTACAGGTTTAATTCCTAAATAAAGACAATTTCTAATCACCTCATGTTAATTAGGCTCCTCTTGTTGTTACCAGGACTATTTTTCATGCAATAACCTTGAAATGAACTTTTGTTTCTTTCTTAATAACTATATTCATTTTGAAAAAAATGCATGTGGATCATCAATTACATGAATTCATTCAAGTTAACATTAAATTCAGTCCTTCATTTTGAATTGCATTTCTTATTGATATTAATATTTGAATTCAAAATTAAGGAGTTGCTCCCATCATTTTTGGTTAACAAGCCTCTTCTTTTGATTCCAAACACACTTTTTGATACATTGATCATGAAATATAACACATGTGGCTAAACAACCTAGTATATTAATTGATTCAAACAAGTATAAACACCAATAAAAATGCAATTCTATTTAAAATCCACAGGCAAAAAAGGTGCCATTCATCAGGGTTTCCATTTCGTACAAATGTTAACTAGTTTAATTCCTAAGTAATGACAATTTCTAATCTCCTAATGTTAATTGTGCTCCTCTTGCTGTTACCAGGACTATTTTTCATGCAATAACCTTGAAATTAACTTTTGTTTCCTTCTTAATAACTATATTCATTTTGAAAAAAATGCCCGTGGACCATCAATTACATGAATTCATTCAATTTAAGAAACAATTCAGTCCTTGATTTTGAATTGCATTTCTTATTGATATTATTTGTTGAATTCAAAATTGGAGAGTTGCTCCATCATTTTTGGTTAGCAAGCCTCTTCTTTTGATTCCAAAAACACACTTTTTGATCCATTGATCATGAAATATAACACATGTGGCTAAACAACCTAGTATATTAATTGATTCAAACAAGTATAAACACCAAAAAAAATCCAAATCTATTTAAATTCGTCTGCCAAAGTTGCCATTCATTTGATTTTGCATTTCGTACAAATGTTTACTGGTTTAATTCCTAAATAAAGACAATTTCTAATCACCTCATGTTAATTAGGCTCCTCTTGTTGTTACCAGGACTATTTTTCATGCAATTACCTTGAAATTAACATTTGTATCTTTCTTAATAACTATATTCATTTTGAAAAAAATGCCCGTGGATCATCAATTACATGAATTCATTCAAGTTAATATTAAATTCATTCCTTCATTTTGAATTGCATTTCTTCTTCATATTAATTGTTGAATTCAAAATTAAAGAGTTGCTCCCATCATTTTTGGTTAACAAGCCTCTTCTTTTGATTCCAAACACACTTTTTGATCCATTGATCATGAAATATAACACATGTGGCTAAACAACCTAGTATATTAATTGATTCAAACAAGTATAAATACCAATAAAAATCCAAATCTATTTAAATCCACAGGCAAAAGGTGCGATTCATCAGGGTTTGCATTTCGTACAAATGTTAACTAGTTTTAATTCCTAAATAATGACAATTACTAATCTCCTAATGTTAATTAGGCTCCTCTTGCTGTTACCAGGACTATTTTTCATGCAATAACCTTGAAATTAACATTTGTTTCTTTCTTAATAACTATATTCATTTTGAAAAAAAATGCCCGTGGACCACCAATTACATGAATTCATTCAATTTAACAAACAATTCAGTCCTTGATTTTGAATTGCATTTCTTATTGACATTATTTGTTGAATTCAAAATTGGAGAGTTGCTCCATCATTTTTGGTTAGCAAGCCTCTTCTCTTGATTCCAAACACACTTTTTGATCCATTGATCATGAAATATAACACATGTGGATAAACAACCTAGTATATTAATTGATTCAAACAAGTATATAAACACCAATAAAAATCCAAATCTATTTAAATTCGTCCGCCAAAGGTGGTATTCATCGTAGTTTGCATTTCGTACAAATGTTAACTGGTTTAATTCCTAAATAAAAAGAATTTCTAATCACCTCATGTTAATTAGGCTCCTCTTGTTGTTACCAAGACTATTTTTCATGCAATAACCTTGAAATTAACTTTTGTTTCTTTCTTAATAACTATATTCATTTTGAAAAAAATGCACGTGGATCATCAATTACATGAATTCATTCAAGTTAACATTAAATTCAGTCCTTCATTTTGAATTGCATTTCTTATTGATATTAATTTGTTGAATTCAAAATTAAAGAGTTGCTCCCATCATTTTTGGTTAACAAGCCTCTTCTTTTGATTCCAAACACACTTTTTGATCCATTGATCATGAAATATAACACATGTGGCTAAACAACCTAGTATATTAATTGATTCAAACAAGTTTAAACACCAATAAAAATCCAAATCTATTTAAATTCGTCTGCCAAATGTGCCATTCATCTGGGTTTGCATTTCGTACAAATGTTTACTGGTTTAATTCCTAAATAAAGACAATTTCTAATCACCTCATGTTAATTAGGCTCCTCTTGTAGTTACCAAGACTATCTTTCATGCAATAACCTTTAAATGAACTTTTTTTTCTTTCTTAATAACTATATTCATTTTGAAAAAAATGCACGTGGATCATCAATTACATGAATTCATTCAAGTTAACATTAAATTCAGTCCTTCATTTTGAATTGCATTTCTTATTGATATTTAATATTTGAATTCAAAATTAAAGAGTTGCTCCCATCATTTTTGGTTAACAAGCCTCTTCTTTTGATTCCAAACACACTTTTTGATCCATTGATCATGAAATATAACACATGTGGCTAAACAACCTAGTATATTAATTGATTCAAACAAGTATAAATACCAATAAAAATCCAAATCTATTTAAATCCACAGGCAAAAGGTGCGATTCATCAGGGTTTGCATTTCGTACAAATGTTAACTAGTTTAATTCCTAAATAATGACAATTTCTAATCTCCTAATGTTAATTAGGCTCCTCTTGCTGTTACCAGGACTATTTTTCATGCAATAACCTTGAAATTAACATTTGTTTCTTTCTTAATAACTATATTCATTTTGAAAAAAATGCCCGTGGACCATCAATTACATGAATTCATTCAATTTAACAAACAATTCAGTCCTTGATTTTGAATTGCATTTCTTATTGATATTATTTGTTGAATTCAAAATTGGAGAGTTGCTCCATCATTTTTGGTTAGCAAGCCTGTTCTTTTGATTCCAAACACACTTTTTGATCCATTGATCATGAAATATAACACATGTGGCTAAACAACCTAGTATATTAATTGATTCAAACAAGTATAAACACCAATAAAAATCCAACTCTATTTAAATACGTCTGCCAAAGGTGCCATTCATCTTGGTTTGCATTTCGTACAAATGTTTACAGGTTTAATTCCTAAATAAAGACAATTTCTAATCACCTCATGTTAATTAGGCTCCTCTTGTTGTTACCAGGACTATTTTTCATGCAATAACCTTGAAATGAACTTTTGTTTCTTTCTTTAATAACTATATTCATTTTGAAAAAAAAATGCATGTGGATCATCAATTACATGAATTCATTCAAGTTAACATTAAATTCAGTCCTTCATTTTGAATTGCATTTCTTATTGATATTAATATTTGAATTCAAAATTAAGGAGTTGCTCCCATCATTTTTGGTTAACAAGCCTCTTCTTTTGATTCCAAACACACTTTTTGATACATTGATCATGAAATATAACACATGTGGCTAAACAACCTAGTATATTAATTGATTCAAACAAGTATAAACACCAATAAAAATGCAATTCTATTTAAATCCACAGGCAAAAGGTGCCATTCATCAGGGTTTCCATTTCGTACAAATGTTAACTAGTTTAATTCCTAAGTAATGACAATTTCTAATCTCCTAATGTTAATTGTGCTCCTCTTGCTGTTACCAGGACTATTTTTCATGCAATAACCTTGAAATTAACTTTTGTTTCCTTCTTAATAACTATATTCATTTTGAAAAAAATGCCCGTGGACCATCAATTACATGAATTCATTCAATTTAAGAAACAATTCAGTCCTTGATTTTGAATTGCATTTCTTATTGATATTATTTGTTGAATTCAAAATTGGAGAGTTGCTCCATCATTTTTGGTTAGCAAGCCTCTTCTTTTGATTCCAAACACACTTTTTGATCCATTGATCATGAAATATAACATATGTGGCTAAACAACCTAGTATATTAATTGATTCAAACAAGTATAAACACCAAAAAAAATCCAAATCTATTTAAATTCGTCTGCCAAAGTTGCCATTCATTTGATTTTGCATTTCGTACAAATGTTTACTGGTTTAATTCCTAAATAAAGACAATTTCTAATCACCTCATGTTAATTAGGCTCCTCTTGTTGTTACCAGGACTATTTTTCATGCAATTACCTTGAAATTAACATTTGTATCTTTCTTAATAACTATATTCATTTTGAAAAAAATGCCCGTGGATCATCAATTACATGAATTCATTCAAGTTAATATTAAATTCATTCCTTCATTTTGAATTGCATTTCTTCTTCATATTAATTGTTGAATTCAAAATTAAAGAGTTGCTCCCATCATTTTTGGTTAACAAGCCTCTTCTTTTGATTCCAAACACACTTTTTGATCCATTGATCATGAAATATAACACATGTGGCTAAACAACCTAGTATATTAATTGATTCAAACAAGTATAAATACCAATAAAAATCCAAATCTATTTAAATCCACAGGCAAAAGGTGCGATTCATCAGGGTTTGCATTTCGTACAAATGTTAACTAGTTTAATTCCTAAATAATGACAATTACTAATCTCCTAATGTTAATTAGGCTCCTCTTGCTGTTACCAGGACTATTTTTCATGCAATAACCTTGAAATTAACATTTGTTTCTTTCTTAATAACTATATTCATTTTGAAAAAAATGCCCGTGGACCACCAATTACATGAATTCATTCAATTTAACAAACAATTCAGTCCTTGATTTTGAATTGCATTTCTTATTGACATTATTTGTTGAATTCAAAATTGGAGAGTTGCTCCATCATTTTTGGTTAGCAAGCCTCTTCTCTTGATTCCAAACACACTTTTTTGATCCATTGATCATGAAATATAACACATGTGGATAAACAACCTAGTATATTAATTGATTCAAACAAGTATAAACACCAATAAAAATCCAAATCTATTTAAATTCGTCCGCCAAAGGTGGTATTCATCGTAGTTTGCATTTCGTACAAATGTTAACTGGTTTAATTCCTAAATAAAAAGAATTTCTAATCACCTCATGTTAATTAGGCTCCTCTTGTTGTTACCAAGACTATTTTTCATGCAATAACCTTGAAATTAACTTTTGTTTCTTTCTTAATAACTATATTCATTTTGAAAAAAATGCACGTGGATCATCAATTACATGAATTCATTCAAGTTAACATTAAATTCAGTCCTTCATTTTGAATTGCATTTCTTATTGATATTAATTGTTGAATTCAAAATTAAAGAGTTGCTCCCATCATTTTTGGTTAACAAGCCTCTTCTTTTGATTCCAAACACACTTTTTGATCCATTGATCATGAAATATAACACATGTGGCTAAACAACCTAGTATATTAATTGATTCAAACAAGTTTAAACACCAATAAAAATCCAAATCTATTTAAATTCGTCTGCCAAATGTGCCATTCATCTGGGTTTGCATTTCGTACAAATGTTTACTGGTTTAATTCCTAAATAAAGACAATTTCTAATCACCTCATGTTAATTAGGCTCCTCTTGTAGTTACCAAGACTATCTTTCATGCAATAACCTTTAAATGAAACTTTTTTTTCTTTCTTAATAACTATATTCATTTTGAAAAAAATGCACGTGGATCATCAATTACATGAATTCATTCAAAGTTAACATTAAATTCAGTCCTTCATTTTGAATTGCATTTCTTATTGATATTAATATTTGAATTCAAAATTAAAGAGTTGCTCCCATCATTTTTGGTTAACAAGCCTCTTCTTTTGATTCCAAACACACTTTTTGATCCATTGATCATGAAATATAACACATGTGGCTAAACAACCTAGTATATTAATTGATTCAAACAAGTATAAATACCAATAAAAATCCAAATCTATTTAAATCCACAGGCAAAAGGTGCGATTCATCAGGGTTTGCATTTCGTACAAATGTTAACTAGTTTAATTCCTAAATAATGACAATTTCTAATCTCCTAATGTTAATTAGGCTCCTCTTGCTGTTACCAGGACTATTTTTCATGCAATAACCTTGAAATTAACATTTGTTTCTTTCTTAATAACTATATTCATTTTGAAAAAAATGCCCGTGGACCATCAATTACATGAATTCATTCAATTTAACAAACAATTTTGAATTGCATTTCTTATTGATATTATTTGTTGAATTCAAAATTGGAGAGTTGCTCCATCATTTTTGGTTAGCAAGCCTCTTCTTTTGATTCCAAACACACTTTTTGATCCATTGATCATGAAATATAACACATGTGGCTAAACAACCTAGTATATTAATTGATTCAAACAAGTATAAACACCAATAAAAATCCAAATCTATTTAAATACGTCTGCCAAAGGTGCCATTCATCTGGGTTTGCATTTCGTACAAATGTTTACTGGTTTAATTCCTAAATAAAGACAATTTCTAATCACCTCATGTTAATTAGGCTCCTCTTGTTGTTACCAGGACTATTTTTCATGCAATAACCTTGAAATGAACTTTTGTTTCTTTCTTAATAACTATATTCATTTTGAAAAAAAATGCATGTGGATCATCAATTACATGAATTCATTCAAGTTAACATTAAATTCAGTCCTTCATTTTGAATTGCATTTCTTATTGATATTAATATTTGAATTCAAAATTAAGGAGTTGCTCCCATCATTTTTGGTTAACAAGCCTCTTCTTTTGATTCCAAAACACACTTTTTGATACATTGATCATGAAATATAACACATGTGGCTAAACAACCTAGTATATTAATTGATTCAAACAAGTATAAACACCAATAAAAATCCCAAATTCTATTTAAATCCACAGGCAAAAGGTGCCATTCATCAGGGTTTCCATTTCGTACAAATGTTAACTAGTTTTAATTCCTAAATAATGACAATTTCTAATCTCCTAATGTTAATTAGGCTCCTCTTGCTGTTACCAGGACTATTTTTCATGCAATAACCTTGAAATTAACTTTTGTTTCTTTCTTAATAACTATATTCATTTTGAAAAAAAATGCCGTGGACCATCAATTACATGAATTCATTCAATTTAAGAAACAATTCAGTCCTTGATTTTGAATTGCATTTCTTATTGATATTATTTGTTGAATTCAAAATTGGAGAGTTGCTCCATCATTTTTGGTTAGCAAGCCTCTTCTTTTGATTCCAAACACACTTTTTTGATCCATTGATCATGAAATATAACACATGTGGCTAAACAACCTAGTATATTAATTGATTCAAACAAGTATAAACACCAATAAAAATCCAAATCTATTTAAATTCGTCTGCCAAAGGTGCCATTCATCTTGATTTTGCATTTCGTACAAATGTTTACAGGTTTAATTCCTAAATAAAGACAATTTCTAATCACCTCATGTTAATTAGGCTCCTCTTGTTGTTACCAGGGACTATTTTTCATGCAATAACCTTGAAATGAACTTTTGTTTCTTTCTTAATAACTATATTCATTTGAAAAAAATGCACGTGGATCATCAATTACATGAATTCATTCAAGTTAACATTAAATTCAGTCCTTCATTTTGAATTGCATTTCTTATTGATATTAATATTTGAATTCAAAATTAAAGAGTTGCTCCCATCATTTTTGGTTAACAAGCCTCTTCTTTTGATTCCAAACACACTTTTTGATACATTGATCATGAAATATAACACATGTGGCTAAACAACCTAGTATATTAATTGATTCAAACAAGTATAAACACCAATAAAAATGCAAATCTATTTAAATCCACAGGCAAAAGGTGCCATTCATCTGGGTTTGCATTTCGTACAAATGTTAACTAGTTTAATTCCTAAATAAAGACAATTTCTAATCTCCTAATGTTAATTAGGCTCCTCTTGCTGTTACCAGGACTATTTTTCATGCAATAACCTTGAAATTAACTTTTGTTTCCTTTCTTAATAACTATATTCATTTTGAAAAAAATGCCCCCGTGGACCATCAATTACATGAATTCATTCAATTTAACAAACAATTCAGTCCTTGATTTTGAATTGCATTTCTTATTGATATTATTTGTTGAATTCAAAATTGGAGAGTTGCTCCATCATTTTTGGTTAGCAAGCCTCTTCTTTTGATTCCAAACACACTTTTTGATCCATTGATCATGAAATATAACACATGTGGCTAAACAACCTAGTATATTAATTGATTCAAACAAGTATAAACACCAATAAAAATCCAAATCTATTTAAATTCGTCTGCCAAAGTTGCCATTCATTTGATTTTGCATTTCGTACAAATGTTTACTGTTTTAATTCCTAAATAAAGACAATTTCTAATCACCTCATGTTAATTAGGCTCCTCTTGTTGTTACCCAGGACTATTTTTCATGCAATAACCTTGAAATTAACTTTTGTGTTTCTTTCTTAATAACTATATTCATTTTGAAAAAAAATGCACGTGGATCATCAATTACATGAATTCATTCAAGTTAAACATTAAATTCAGTCCTTCATTTTGAATTGCATTTCTTATTGATATTAATATTTGAATTCAAAATTAAAGAGTTGCTCCCATCATTTTTGGTTAACAAGCCTCTTCTTTTGATTCCAAACACACTTTTTGATACATTGATCATGAAATATAAACACATGTGGCTAAACAACCTAGTATATTAATTGATTCAAACAAGTATAAACACCAATAAAAATCCAAATCTATTTAAATCCACTGGCAAAAGATGCCATTCATCTGGGTTTGCATTTCGTACAAATGTTTTTACTGGTTTAATTCCTAAATAAAGAGAATTTCTAATCTCCTAATGTTAATTATGCTCATCTTGCTGTTACCAGGACTATTTTTCATGCAATAACCTTGAAATTAACTTTTGTTTCCTTTCTTAATAACTATATTCATTTTGAAAAAAATGCCCGTGGACCATCAATTACATGAATTCATTCAATTTAAGAAACAATACAGTCCTTGATTTTCAATTGCATTTCTTATTTATATTATTTGTTGAATTCAAAATTGAGAGAGTTGCTCCCATCATTTTTGGTTAGCAAGCCTCTTCTTTTGATTCCAAAACACACTTTTTGATCCATTGATCATGAAATATAACACATGTGGCTAAACAACCTAGTATATTAATTGATTCAAACAAGTATAAACACCAATAAAAATCCAAATCTATTTAAATTCGTCTGCCAAAGGTGCCATTCATTTGATTTTGCATTTCGTTCAAATGTTTACTGGTTTAATTCCTAAATAAAGAGAATTTCTAATCACCTCATGTTAATTAGGCTCCTCTTGTTGTTACCAGGACTATTTTTCATGCAATTACCTTGAAATTAACATTTGTTTCTTTCTTAATAACTATATTCATTTTGAAAAAAATGCCCGTGGATCATCAATTACATGAATTCATTCAAGTTAACATTAAATTCATTCCTTCATTTTGAATTGCATTTCTTCTTGATATTAATTGTTGAATTCAAAATTAAAGAGTTGCTCCCATCATTTTTGGTTAACAAGCCTCTTCTTTTGATTCCAAACACACTTTTTCATCCATTGATCATGAAATATAACACATGTGGCTAAACAACCTAGTATATTAATTGGTTCAAACAAGTATAAACACCAATAAAAATCCAAATCTATTTAAATTCGTCCGCCAAAGGTGCTATTCATCGTGGTTTCCATTTCGGACAAATGTTAACTGGTTTAATTTCTAAATAGAGACAATTTCTAATCACCTCATGTTAATTAGGCTCCTATTGTTGTTACCAAGACTATTTTTCATGCAATAACCTTGAAATTAACTTTTGTTTCTTTCTTAATAACTATATTCATTTTGAAAAAAATGCACGTGGATCATCAATTACATGAATTCATTCAAGTTAACATTAAATTCAGTCCTTCATTTTGAATTGCATTTCTTATTGATATTAATTGTTGAATTCAAAATTAAAGAGTTGCTCCCATCATTTTTGGTTAACAAGCCTCTTCTTTTGATTCCAAACACACTTTTTGATCCATTGATCATGAAATATAACACATGTGGCTAAACAACCTAGTATATTAATTGATTCAAACAAGTTTAAACACCAATAAAAATCCAAATCTATTTAAATTCGTCTGCCAAATGTGCCATTCATCTGGGTTTGCATTTCGTACAAATGTTTACTGGTTTAATTCCTAAATAAAGACAATTTCTAATCACCTCATGTTAATTAGGCTCCTCTTGTTGTTACCAAGACTATCTTTCATGCAATAACCTTTAAATGAACTTTTTTTTCTTTCTTAATAACTATATTCATTTTGAAAAAAATGCACGTGGATCATCAATTACATGAATTCATTCAAGTTAACATTAAATTCAGTCCTTCATTTTGAATTGCATTTCTTATTGATATTAATATTTGAATTCAAAATTAAAGAGTTGCTCCCATCATTTTTGGTTAACAAGCCTCTTCTTTTGATTCCAAACACACTTTTTGATCCATTGATCATGAAATATAACACATGTGGCTAAACAACCTAGTATATTAATTGATTCAAACAAGTATAAATACCAATAAAAATCCAAATCTATTTAAATCCACAGGCAAAAGGTGCGATTCATCAGGGTTTGCATTTCGTACAAATGTTAACTAGTTTAATTCCTAAATAATGACAATTTCTAATCTCCTAATGTTAATTAGGCTCCTCTTGCTGTTACCAGGACTATTTTTCATGCAATAACCTTGAAATTAACATTTGTTTCTTTCTTAATAACTATATTCATTTTGAAAAAAATGCCCGTGGACCATCAATTACATGAATTCATTCAATTTAACAAACAATTCAGTCCTTGATTTTCAATTGCATTTCTTATTGATATTATTTGTTGAATTCAAAATTGGAGAGTTGCTCCATCATTTTTGGTTAGCAAGCTTGTTCTTTTGATTCCAAACACACTTTTTGATCCATTGATCATGAAAATATAACACATGTGGCTAAACAACCTAGTATATTAATTGATTCAAACAAGTATATACACCAATAAAAATCCAACTCTATTTAAATACGTCTGCCAAAGGTGCCATTCATCTTGGTTTGCATTTCGTACAAATGTTTACTGGTTTAATTCCTAAATAAAGACAATTTCTAATCACCTCATGTTAATTAGGCTCCTCTTGTTGTTACCAGGACTATTTTTCATGCAATAACCTTGAAATGAACTTTTGTTTCTTTCTTAATAACTATATTCATTTTGAAAAAAATGCATGTGGATCATCAATTACATGAATTCATTCAAGTTAACATTAAATTCAGTCCTTCATTTTGAATTGCATTTCTTATTGATATTAATATTTGAATTCAAAATTAAGGAGTTGCTCCCATCATTTTTGGTTAACAAGCCTCTTCTTTTGATTCCAAACACACTTTTTGATACATTGATCATGAAATATAACACATGTTGCTAAACAACCTAGTATATTAATTGATTCAAACAAGTATAAACACCAATAAAAATGCAATTCTATTTAAATCCACAGGCAAAAGGTGCCATTCATCAGGGTTTGCATTTCGTACAAATGTTAACTAGTTTAATTCCTAAGTAATGACAATTTCTAATCTCCTAATGTTAATTGTGCTCCTCTTGCTGTTACCAGGACTATTTTTCATGCAATAACCTTGAAATTAACTTTTGTTTCCTTCCTAATAACTATATTTCATTTTGAAAAAAAATGCCCCGTGGACCATCAGTTACATGAATTCATTCAATTTAAGAAACAATTCAGTCCTTGATTTTGAATTGCATTTCTTATTGATATAATTTGTTGAATTCAAAATTGGAGAGTTGCTCCATCATTTTTGGTTAGCAAGCTTCTTCTTTTGATTCCAAACACAGTTTTTGATCCATTGATCATGAAATATAACATATGTGGCTAAACAACCTAGTATATTAATTGATTCAAACAAGTATAAACACCAATAAAAATCCAAATCTATTTAAATTCGTCTGCCAAAGTTGCCATTCATTTGATTTTGCATTTCGTACAAATGTTTACTGGTTCAATTCCTAAATAAAGAGAATTTCTAATCACCTCATGTTAATTAGGCTCCTCTTGTTGTTACCAGGACTATTTTTCATGCAATTACCTTGAAATTAACATTTGTATCTTTCTTAATAACTATATTCATTTTGAAAAAAATGCACGTGGATCATCAATTACATGAATTCATTCAAGTTAACATTAAATTCAGTCCTTCATTTTGAATTGCATTTCTTATTGATATTAATATTTGAATTCAAAATTAAAGAGTTGCTCCCATCATTTTTGGTTAACAAGCCTCTTCTTTTGATTCCAAACACACTTTTTGATACATTGATCATGAAATATAACACATGTGGCTAAACAACCTAGTATATTAATTGATTCAAACAAGTATAAACACCAATAAAAATACAAATCTATTTAAATCCACTGGCAAAAGATGCCATTCATCTGGGTTTGCATTTCGTACAAATGTTTACTGGTTTAATTCCTAAATAAAGAGAATTTCTAATCTCCTAATGTTAATTATGCTCATCTTGCTGTTACCAGGACTATTTTTCATGCAATAACCTTGAAATTAACTTTTGTTTCCTTCTTAATAACTATATTCATTTTGAAAAAAATGCCCGTGGACCATCAATTACATGAATTCATTCAATTTAAGAAACAATACAGTCCTTGATTTTCAATTGCATTTCTTATTTATATTATTTGTTGAATTCAAAATTGGAGAGTTGCTCCATCATTTTTGGCTAGCAAGCCTCTTCTTTTGATTCCAAACACACTTTTTGATCCATTGATCATGAAATATAACACATGTGGCTAAACAACCTAGTATATTAATTGATTCAAACAAGTATAAACACCAATAAAAATGCAATTCTATTTAAATCCACAGGCAAAAGGTGCCATTCATCAGGGTTTGCATTTCGTACAAATGTTAACTAGTTTAATTCCTAAGTAATGACAATTTCTAATCTCCTAATGTTAATTGTGCTCCTCTTGCTGTTACCAGGACTATTTTTCATGCAATAATCTTGAAATTAACTTTTGTTTCCTTCTTAATAACTATATTCATTTTGAAAAAAATGCCCGTGGACCATCAATTACATGAATTCATTCAATTTAAGAAACAATTCAGTCCTTGATTTTGAATTGCATTTCTTATTGATATTATTTGTTGAATTCAAAATTGGAGAGTTGCTCCATCATTTTTGGTTAGCAAGCCTCTTCTTTTGATTCCAAACACAGTTTTTGATCCATTGATCATGAAATATAACATATGTGGCTAAACAACCTAGTATATTAATTGATTCAAACAAGTATAAACACCAATAAAAATCCAAATCTATTTAAATTCGTCTGCCAAAGTTGCCATTCATTTGATTTTGCATTTCGTACAAATGTTTACTGGTTTAATTCCTAAATAAAGAGAATTTCTAATCACCTCATGTTAATTAGGCTCCTCTTGTTGTTACCAGGACTATTTTTCATGCAATTACATTGAAATTAACATTTGTATCTTTCTTAATAACTATATTCATTTTGAAAAAAATGCCCGTGGATCATCAATTACATGAATTCATTCAAGTTAATATTAAATTCATTCCTTCATTTTGAATTGCATTTCTTCTTCATATTAATTGTTGAATTCAAAATTAAAGAGTTGCTCCCATCATTTTTGGTTAACAAGCCTCTTCTTTTGATTCCAAACACACTTTTTTGATCCATTGATCATGAAATATAACACATGTGGCTAAACAACCTAGTATATTAATTGATTCAAACAAGTATAAATACCAATAAAAATCCAAATCTATTTAAATCCACAGGCAAAAAGGTGCGATTCATCAGGGTTTGCATTTCGTACAAATGTTAACTAGTTTAATTTCCTAAATAATGACAATTACTAATCTCCTAATGTTAATTAGGCTCCTCTTGCTGTTACCAGGACTATTTTTCATGCAATAACCTTGAAATTAACATTTGTTTCTTTCTTAATAACTATATTCATTTTTGAAAAAAATGCCCGTGGACCATCAATTACATGAATTCATTCAATTTAAGAAACAATTCAGTCCTTGATTTTGAATTGCATTTCTTATTGATATTATTTGTTGAATTCAAAATTGGAGAGTTGCTCCCATCATTTTTGGTTAGCAAGCCTCTTCTTTTGATTCCAAACACAGTTTTTTGATCCATTGATCATGAAATATAACATATGTGGCTAAACAACCTAGTATATTAATTGATTCAAACAAGTATATAAACACCAATAAAAATCCAAATCTATTTAAATTCGTCTGCCAAAGTTGCCATTCATTTGATTTTTGCATTTCGTACAAATGTTTACTGGTTTAATTCCTAAATAAAGAGAATTTCTAATCACCTCATGTTAATTAGGCTCCTCTTGTTGTTACCAGGACTATTTTTCATGCAATTACCTTGAAATTAACATTTGTATCTTTCTTAATAACTATATTCATTTGAAAAAAAATGCCCGTGGATCATCAATTACATGAATTCATTCAAGTTAATATTAAATTCATTCCTTCATTTTGAATTGCATTTCTTCTTCATATTAAATTGTTGAATTCAAAATTAAAGAGTTGCTCCCATCATTTTTGGTTAACAAGCCTCTTCTTTTGATTCCAAACACACTTTTTGATCCATTGATCATGAAATATAACACATGTGGCTAAACAACCTAGTATATTAATTGATTCAAAACAAGTATAAATACCAATAAAAATCCAAATCTATTTAAATCCACAGGCAAAAGGTGCGATTCATCAGGGTTTGCATTTCGTACAAATGTTAACTAGTTTAATTCCTAAATAATGACAATTACTAATCTCCTAATGTTAATTAGGCTCCTCTTGCTGTTACCAGGACTATTTTTCATGCAATAACCTTGAAATTAACATTTGCTTCTTTCTTAATAACTATATTCATTTTGAAAAAAAAATGCCCGTGGACCATCAATTACATGAATTCATTCAATTTAACAAATAATTCAGTCCTTGATTTTGAATTGCATTTCTTATTGATATTTATTTGTTGAATTCAAAATTGGAGAGTTGCTCCATCATTTTTGGTTAGCAAGCCTCTTCTCTTGATTCCAAACACACTTTTTGATCCATTGATCATGAAATATAACACATGTGGATAAACAAACCTAGTATATTAATTGATTCAAACAAGTATAAACACCAATAAAAATCCAAATCTATTTAAATTCGTCCGCCAAAGGTGGTATTCATCGTGGTTTGCATTTCGTACAAATGTTAACTGGTTTAATTCCTAAATAAAAAGAATTTCTAATCACCTCATGTTAATTAGGGCTCCTCTTGTTGTTACCAAGACTATTTTTCATGCAATAACCTTGAAATTAACTTTTGTTTCTTTTCTTAATAACTATATTCATTTTGAAAAAAAATGCACGTGGATCATCAATTACATGAATTCATTCAAGTTAACATTAAATTCAGTCCTTCATTTTGAATTGCATTTCTTATTGATATTTGATTGATGAATTCAAAATTAAAGAGTTGCTCCCATCATTTTTGGTTAACAAGCCTCTTCTTTTGATTCCAAACACACTTTTTGATACATTGATCATTAAATATAACACATGTGGCTAACCAACCTAGTATATTAATTGATTCAAACAAGTATAAACACCAATAAAAAATCCAAATTTATTTAAATCCACATGCAAAAGGTGCCATTCATTAGGGTTTGCATTTCGTACAAATGTTAACTAGTTTAATTCCTAAAATAAAGAGAATTTCTAATCACCTCATGTTAATTAGGCTCCTCTTGTTGTTACTAGGAGTATTTTTCATGCAATAACCTCGAAATTAAATTAACATTTGTTTCTTTCTTAATAACTATAGTCATTTTGAAAAAAATGCCCGTGGACCATCAATTACATGAATTCATTCAATTTAAGAAACAATTCAGTCCTTGATTTTGAATTGCATTTCTTATTGATATTATTTGTTGAATTCAAAATTTTAGAGTTGCTCCATCATTTTTGGTTAGCAAGCCTCTTCTTTTGATTCCAAGCACAGTTTTTGATCCATTGATCATGAAATATAACACATGTGGCTAAACAACCTAGTATATTAATTGATTCAAACAAGTATAAACACAATAAAAAAAAAATCCAAATCTATTTAAATTCGTCTGCCAAAGTTGCCATTCATTTGATTTTGCATTTCGTACAAATGTTTACTGGTTTAATTCCTAAATAAAGACAATTTTCAATCACCTCATGTTAATTAGGCTCCTCTTGTTGTTACCCGGACTATTTTTCATGCAATAACCTTGAAATGAACTTTTGTTTCTTTCTTAATAACTATATTCATTTTGAAAAAAAATGCACGTGGATCATCAATTACATGAATTCATTCAAGTTAACATTAAATTCAGTCCTTCATTTTGAATTGCATTTCTTATTGATATTAATATTTGAAATTCAAAATTAAAGAGTTGCTCCCATCATTTTTGGTTAACAAGCCTCTTCTTTTGATTCCAAACACACTTTTTGATACATTGATCATGAAATATAACACATGTGGCTAAACAACCTAGTATATTAATTGATTCAAACAAGTATAAAAACACCAATAAAAATACAAATCTATTTAAATTCACTGGCAAAAGATGCCATTCATCTGGGTTTGCATTTCGTACAAATGTTTACTGGTTTAATTCCTAAATAAAGAGAATTTTTCTAATCTCCTAATGTTAATTATGCTCATCTTGCTGTTACCAGGACTATTTTTCATGCAATAACCTTGAAATTAACTTTTGTTTCCTTCTTTAATAACTATATTCATTTTGAAAAAAATGCCCGTGGACCATCAATTACATGAATTCATTCAATTTAAGAAACAATACAGTCCTTGATTTTGAATTGCATTTTCTTATTTATATTATTTGTTGAATTCAAAATTGGAGAGTTGCTCCATCATTTTTTGGTTAGCAAGCCTGTTCTTTTGATTCCAAACACACTTTTTGATCCATTGATCATGAAATATAACACATGTGGTTAAACAACCTAGTATATTAATTGATTCAAACAAGTATAAACACCAATAAAAATCCAAAATCTATTTAAATTCGTCTGCCAAAGGTGCCATTCATTTGATTTTGCATTTCGTTCAAATGTTTACTGGTTTAATTCCTAAATAAAGAGAATTTCTAATCACCTCATGTTAATTAGGCTCCTCTTGTTGTTACCAGGACTATTTTTTCATGCAATTACCTTGAAATTAACATTTGTATCTTTCTTAATAACTATATTCATTTTTGAAAAAAATGCCCGTGGATCATCAATTACATGAATTCATTCAAGTTAACATTAAATTCATTCCTTCATTTTGAATTGCATTTCTTCTTGATATTAATTGTTGAATTCAAAATTAAAGAGTTGCTCCCATCATTTTTGGTTAACAAGCCTTTTCTTTTGATTCCAAACACACTTTTTCATCCATTGATGATGAAATATAACACATGTGGCTAAACAACCTAGTATATTAATTGGTTCAAACAAGTATAAACACTAATAAAAATCCAAATCTATTTAAATTCGTCCGCCAAAGGTGCTATTCATCGTGGTTTCCATTTCGGACAAATGTTAACTGGTTTAATTTCTAAATAGAGACAATTTCTAATCACCTCATGTTAATTAGGCTCCTATTGTTGTTACCAAGACTATTTTTCATGCAATAACCTTGAAATTAACTTTTATTTCTTTCTTAATAACTATATTCATTTTGAAAAAAATGCACGTGGATCATCAATTACATGAATTCATTCAAGTTAACATTAAATTCAGTCCTTCATTTTGAATTGCATTTCTTATTGATATTAATTGTTGAATTCAAAATTAAAGAGTTGCTCCCATCATTTTTGGTTAACAAGCCTCTTCTTTTGATTCCAAACACACTTTTTGATCCATTGATCATGAAATATAACACATGTGGCTAAACAACCTAGTATATTAATTGATTCAAACAAGTTTAAACACCAATAAAAATCCAAATCTATTTAAATTCGTCTGCCAAATGTGCCATTCATCTGGGTTTGCATTTCGTACAAATGTTTACTGGTTTAATTCCTAAATAAAGACAATTTCTAATCACCTCATGTTAATTAGGCTCCTCTTGTTGTTACCAAGACTATCTTTCATGCAATAACCTTTAAATGAACTTTTTTTTTCTTTCTTAATAACTATATTCATTTTGAAAAAAAAATGCACGTGGATCATCAATTACATGAATTCATTCAAGTTAACATTAAATTCAGTCCTTCATTTTGAATTGCATTTTCTTATTGATATTAATATTTGAATTCAAAATTAAAGAGTTGCTCCCATCATTTTTGGTTAACAAGCCTCTTCTTTTGATTCCAAACACACTTTTTGATCCATTGATCATGAAATATAACACATGTGGCTAAACAACCTAGTATATTAATTGATTCAAACAAGTATAAATACCAATAAAAATCCAAATCTATTTTAAATCCACAGGCAAAAGGTGCGATTCATCAGGGTTTGCATTTCGTACAAATGTTAACTAGTTTAATTCCTAAATAATGACAATTTCTAATCTCCTAATGTTAATTAGGCTCCTCTTGCTGTTACCAGGACTATTTTTCATGCAAATAACCTTGAAATTAACATTTGTTTCTTTCTTAATAACTATATTCATTTTGAAAAAAATGCCCGTGGACCATCAATTACATGAATTCATTCAATTTAACAAACAATTCAGTCCTTGATTTTGAATTGCATTTCTTATTGATATTATTTGTTGAATTCAAAATTGGAGAGTTGCTCCATCATTTTTGGTTAGCAAGCCTGTTCTTTTGATTCCAAACACACTTTTTGATCCATTGATCATGAAATATAACACATGTGGCTAAACAAACCTAGTATATTAATTGATTCAAACAAGTATAAACACCAATAAAAAATCCAACTCTATTTAAATACGTCTGCCAAAGGTGCCATTCATCTTGGTTTGGATTTCGTACAAATGTTTACAGGTTTAATTCCTAAATCAAGACAATTTCTAATCACCTCATGTTAATTAGGCTCCTCTTGTTGTTACCAGGACTATTTTTTCATGCAATAACCTTGAAATGAACTTTTGTTTCTTTCTTAATAACTATATTCATTTTGAAAAAAATGCATGTGGATCATCAATTACATGAATTCATTCAAGTTAACATTAAATTCAGTCCTTCATTTTGAATTGCATTTCTTATTGATATTAATATTTGAATTCAAAATTAAGGAGTTGCTCCCATCATTTTTGGTTAACAAGCCTCTTCTTTTGATTCCAAACACACTTTTTGATACATTGATTCTGAAATATAACACATGTGGCTAAACAACCTAGTATATTAATTGATTCAAACAAGTATAAACACCAATAAAAATGCAATTCTATTTAAATCCACAGGCAAAAGGTGCCATTCATCAGGGTTTGCATTTCGTACAAATGTTAACTAGTTTAATTCCTAAGTAATGACAATTTCTAATCTCCTAATGTTAATTGTGCTCCTCTTGCTGTTACCAGGACTATTTTTCATGCAATAACCTTGAAATTAACTTTTGTTTCCTTCTTAATAACTATATTCATTTTGAAAAAAATGCCCGTGGACCATCAATTACATGAATTCATTCAATTTAAGAAACAATTCAGTCCTTGATTTTGAATTGCATTTCTTATTGATATTATTTGTTGAATTCAAAATTGGAGAGTTGCTCCATCATTTTTGGTTAGCAAGCCTCTTCTTTTGATTCCAAACACAGTTTTTTGATCCATTGATCATGAAAATATAACATATGTGGCTAAACAACCTAGTATATTAATTGATTCAAACAAGTATAAACACCAATAAAAATCCAAATCTATTTAAATTCGTCTGCCAAAGTTGCCATTCATTTGATTTTGCATTTCGTACAAATGTTTACTGGTTTAATTCCTAAATAAAGAGAATTTCTAATCACCTCATGTTAATTAGGCTCCTCTTGTTGTTACCAGGACTATTTTTCATGCAATTACCTTGAAATTAACATTTGTATCTTTCTTAATAACTATATTCATTTTGAAAAAAATGCCCGTGGATCATCAATTACATGAATTCATTCAAGTTAATATTAAATTCATTCCTTCATTTTGAATTGCATTTCTTCTTCATATTAATTGTTGAATTCAAAATTAAAGAGTTGCTCCCATCATTTTTGGTTAACAAGCCTCTTCTTTTGATTCCAAACACACTTTTTGATCCATTGATCATGAAATATAACACATGTGGCTAAACAACCTAGTATATTAATTGATTCAAACAAGTATAAATACCAATAAAAATCCAAATCTATTTAAATC
Organism: Ceriops zippeliana; assembly: GCA_037897445.1. NCBI lineage: Eukaryota > Viridiplantae > Streptophyta > Magnoliopsida > Malpighiales > Rhizophoraceae > Ceriops > Ceriops zippeliana. The sequence continues at coordinate 58,167 of JBAPLH010001013.1, forward strand.
CACAGGCAAAAGGTGCGATTCATCAGGGTTTGCATTTCGTACAAATGTTAACTAGTTTAATTCCTAAATAATGACAATTACTAATCTCCTAATGTTAATTAGGCTCCTCTTGCTGTTACCAGGACTATTTTTCATGCAATAACCTTGAAATTAACATTTGCTTCTTTCTTAATAACTATATTCATTTTGAAAAAAATGCCCGTGGACCATCAATTACATGAATTCATTCAATTTAACAAACAATTCAGTCCTTGATTTTGAATTGCATTTCTTGTTGACATTATTTGTTGAATTCAAAATTGGAGAGTTGCTCCATCATTTTTGCTTACCAAGCCTCTTCTCTTGATTCCAAACACACTTTTTGATCCATTGATCATGAAATATAACACATGTGGATAAACAACCTAGTATATTAATTGATTCAAACAAGTATAAACACCAATAAAAATCCAAATCTATTTAAATTCGTCCGCCAAAGGTGGTATTCATCGTGGTTTGCATTTCGTACAAATGTTAACTGGTTTAATTCTTAAATAAAAAGAATTTCTAATCACCTCATGTTAATTAGGCTCCTCTTGTTGTTACCAAGACTATTTTTCATGCAATAACCTTGAAATTAACTTTTGTTTCTTTCTTAATAACTATATTCATTTTGACAAAAATGCACGTGGATCATCAATTACATGAATTCATTCAAGTTAACATTAAATTCAGTCCTTCATTTTGAATTGCATTTCTTATTGATATTGATTGATGAATTCAAAATTAAAGAGTTGCTCCCATCATTTTTGGTTAACAAGCCTCTTCTTTTGATTCCAAACACACTTTTTGATACATTGATCATTAAATATAACACATGTGGCTAAACAACCTAGTATATTAATTGATTCAAACAAGTATAAACACCAATAAAAATCCAAATCTATTTAAATCCACATGCAAAAGGTGCCATTCATTAGGGTTTGCATTTCGTACAAATGTTAACTAGTTTAATTGCTAAATAAAGAGAATTTCTAATCATCTCATGTTAATTAGGCTCCTCTTGTTGTTACTAGGACTATTTTTCATGCAATAACCTCGAAATTAACATTTGTTTCTTTCTTAATTACTATATTCATTTTGAAAAAAATGCCCGTGGATCATCAATTACATGAATTGATTCAATTTAACAAACAATTCAGTCCTTGATTTTGTATTGCATTTCTTATTGATATTATTTGTTGAATTCAAAATTGGAGAGTTGCTCCCATCATTTTTGGTTAAAAAGCTTCTTCTTTTGATTCCAAACACCCTTTTTGATACATTGATCATGAAATATAACACATGTGGCTAAACAACCTAGTATATTAATTGATTCAAACAAGTCTAAACACCAATAAAAATCCAAATCTATTTAAATACGTCTGCCAAAGGTGCCATTCATCTGGGTTTGCATTTCGTACAAATGTTTACTGGTTTAATTCCTAAATAAAGACAATTTCTAATCACCTCATGTTAATTAGGCTCCTCTTGTTGTTACCCGGACTATTTTTCATGCAATAACTTTGAAATGAACTTTTGTTTCTTTCTTAATAACTATATTCATTTTGAAAAAAATGCACGTGGATCATCAATTACATGAATTCATTCAAGTTAACATTAAATTCAGTCCTTCATTTTGAATTGCATTTCTTATTGATATTAATATTTGAATTCAAAATTAAAGAGTTGCTCCCATCATTTTTGGTTAACAAGCCTCTTCTTTCGATTCCAAACACACTTTTTGATACATTAATCATGAAATATAACACATGTGGCTAAACAACCTATTATATTAATTGATTCAAACAAGTATAAACACCAATAAAAATGCAATTCTATTTAAATCCACAGGCAAAAGCTGCCATTCATCAGGGTTTGCATTTCGTACAAATGTTAACTAGTTTAATTCCTAAGTAATGACAATTTCTAATCTCCTAATGTTAATTATGCTCCTCTTGTTGTTACCAGGACTATTTTTCATGCAATAACCTTGAAATTAACTTTTGTTTCCTTCTTAATAACTATATTCATTTTGAAAAAAATGCCCGTGGACCATCAATTACATGAATTCATTCAATTTAAGAAACAATTCAGTCCTTGATTTTGAATTGCATTTCTTATTGATATTATTTGTTGAATTCAAAATTGGAGAGTTGCTCCATCATTTTTGGTTAGCAAGCCTCTTCTTTTGATTCCAAACACACTTTTTGATCCTTTGATCATGAAATATAACACATGTGGCTAAACAACCTAGTATATTAATTGATTCAAACAAGTATAAACACCAATAAAAATCCAAATCTATTTAAATTCGTCTGCCAAAGGTGCCATTCATCTGATTTTGCATTTCGTACAAATGTTTACTGGTTTAATTTGTAAATAAAGAGAATTCTAATCACCTCATGTTAATTAGGCTCCTCTTGTTGTTACCAGGACTATTTTTCATGCAATTACCTTGAAATTAACATTTGTATCTTTCTTAATAACTATATTCATTTTGAAAAAAATGCCCGTGTATCATCAATTACATGAATTCATTCAAGTTAACATTAAATTCATTCCTTCATTTTGAATTGCATTTGTTCTTGATATTAATTGTTGAATTCAAAATTAAAGAGTTGCTCCCATCATTTTTGGTTAACAAGCCTCTTCTTTTGATTCCAAACACGCTTTTTCATCCATTGATCATGAAATATAACACATGTGGCTAAACAACCTAGTATATTAATTGGTTCAAACAAGTATAAAAACCAATAAAAATCCAAATCTATTTAAATTCGTCCGCCAAAGGTGCTATTCATCGTGGTTTGCATTTCGTACAAATGTTAACTGGTTTAATTTCTAAATAGAGACAATTTCTAATCACCTCATGTTAATTAGGCTCCTATTGTTGTTACCAAGACTGTTTTTCATGCAATAACCTTGAAATTAACTTTTGTTTCTTTCTTAATAACTATATTCATTTTGAAAAAAATGCACGTGGATCATCAATTACATGAATTCATTCAAGTTAACATTAAATTCAGTCCTTCATTTTGAATTGCATTTCTTATTGATATTAATTGATGAATTCAAAATTAAAGAGTTGCTCCCATCATTTTTGGTTAACAAGCCTCTTCTTTTGATTCCAAACACACTTTTTGATACATTGATCATGAAATATAACACATGTGGCTAAACAACCTAGTATATTAATTGATTCAAAAAAGTATAAATACCAATAAAAATCCAAATCTATTTAAATCCACAGGCAAAAGGTGTGATTCATCAGGGTTTGCATTTCGTACAAATGTTAACTAGTTTAATTCCTAAATAATGACAATTTCTAATCTCCTAATGTTAATTTGGCTCCTCTTGCTGTTACCAGGACTATTTTTCATGCAATACCTTGAAATTCACATTTGTTTCTTTCTTAATAACTATTTTCATTTTGAAAAAAATGCTCGTGGACCATCAATTACATGAATTCATTCAATTTAACAAACAATTTAGTCCTTGATTTTGAAATGCATTTCTTATTGATATTATTTGTTGAATTCAAAATTGGAGAGTTGCTCCCATCATTTTTGGTTAACAAGCCTCTTCTTTTGATTCCCAACACACTTTTTGATCCATTGATCATGAAATATAACACATGTGGCTAAACAACCTAGTATATTAATTGATTCAAACAAATATAAACACCAATAAAAATCCAAATCTATTTAAATCCACAGGCAAAAGGTGCGATTCATCAGGGTTTGCATTTCGCACAAATGTTAACTAGTTTAATTCCTAAATAATGACAATTTCTAATCTCCTAATGTTAATTAGGCTCCTCTTGCTGTTACCAGGACTATTTTTCATGCAATAACCTTGTAATTAACATTTGTTTCTTTCTTAATAACTATATTCATTTTGAAAAAAATGCCCTTGGACCATCAATTACATGAATTCATTCAATTTAACAAACAATTCAGTCCTTGATTTTGAATTGCATTTCTTATTGATATTATTTGTTGAATTCAAAATTGGAGAGTTGCTCCCATCATTTTTGGTTAACAAGCCTCTTCTTTTTATTCCAAACACACTTTTTTATCCATTGATCATGAAATATAACACATGTGGCTAAACAACCTAGTATATTAATTGATTCAAACAAGTATAAACACCAATAAAAATCCAAATCTATTTAAATTCGTCCGCCAAAGGTGCTATTCATCGTGGTTTGCATTTCGCACAAATGTTAACTGGTTTAATTCCTAAATAAAGAGAATTTCTAATCACCTCATGTTAATTAGCCTCCTCTTGTTGTTACCAAGACTATTTTTCATGCAATAACCTTGAAATTAACTTTTGTTTCATTCCTAATAACTATATTCATTTTGAAAAAATGCAAGTGGATCATCAATTACATGAATTCATTCATTTTAACATTAAATTCAATCCTTGATTTTGAATTACATTTCTTATTGATATTAATTAATGAATTCAAAATTAAAGAGTTGCTCCCATCATTTTTGGTTAACAAGCCTCTTCTTTTGATTCCAAACACACTTTTTGATACATTGATCATGAAATATAACACATGTGGCTAAATAACCTAGTATATAAATTGATTCAAACAAGTATAAACACCAATAAAAATCCAAATCTATTTAAATCCACATGCATAAGGTGCCACATTCATCAGGGTTTGCATTTCGTACAAATGTTAACTAGTTTAATTCCTAAATAATGACAATTTCTAATCTCCTAATATTAATTAGGCTCCTCTTGCTATTACCAGGACTATTTTTCATGAAATAACCTTGAAATTAACATTTGTTTCTTTCTTAATAACTATATTCATTTTGAAAAAAATGCCCGTGGACCATCAATTACATGAATTCATTCAATTTAACAAACAATCCAGTCCTTGATTTTGAATTGCATTTTCTTATTGATATTATTTGTTGAATTCAAAATTGGAGAGTTGCTCCCATCATTTTTGGTTAACAAGCCTCTTCTTTTGATTCCAAACACACTTTTTGATACATTGATCATGAAGTATAACACATGTGGCTAAACAACCTAGTATATTAATTGATTCGAACAAGTATAAACACTAATAAAAAATCCAAATCCATTTAAATCCATTGGCAAAAGGTGTCATTCATCTAGGTTTGTAGTTCATATACAAATGTTTTCTGGTTTAATTCCTAAATAATGAGAATTTTTAATCACCTCTTGTTAATTAGGCTCCTCTTGTTGTTACCAGGACTATTTTTCATGCAATAACCGTGAAATTAACTTTTGTTTCATTCTTAATAACTATATTCATTTTGAAAAATATGCCCGTGGACCATCAATTACATGAATCCATTCAATTTAACATTAAATTCAGTCCTTGATTTTGAATTGTATTTCTTCTTGATATTATTTATTGAATTCAAAATTAAAGAGTTGCTCCCATCATTTTTGGTTAAGAAGCCTCTTCTTTTGATTCCAAACACACGTTTTGATCCATTGATCATGAAATATAGCACATGTGGCTAAACAACCTAGTATATTAATTGATTGAAACAAGTATAAACAAAAATAAAAATCCAAATCTATTTAAATTCGTCCCCCAAAGGTGACATTCATCGTGGTTTGCATTTCGTACAAATGTTAACTGGTTTAATTCCTAAATAAAGAGAATTTCTAATCACCTCATGTTAACTAGGCTCCTCTTGTTGTTACCAGCACTATTTTTCATGCAATAACCTTGAAATTAACATTTGTTTCTTTCTTAATAACTATATTCGTTTTGAAAAAAATGCCCGTGGATCATCAATTACATGAATTCATTCAAGTTAACATTAAATTCATTCCTTCATTTTGAATTGCATTTCTTCTTGATATTAATTGTTGAATGCAAAATTAAAGAGTTGCTCCCATCATTTTTGGTTAACAAGTCTCTTCTTTTGATTCCAAACACACTTTTTGATACAATGATCATGAAATATAACACATGTGGCTAAACAACCTAGTATATTAATTGATTCAAACAAGAATAAATACCAATAAAAATCCAAATCTATTTAAATCCACAGGCAAAAGGTGCGATTCATCAGGGTTTGCGTTTCATACAAATGTTAACTAGTTTAATTCCTAAATAATGACAATTTCTAATCTCCTAATGTTAATTAGGCTCCTCCTACTGTTACCAGGACTATTTTTCATGCAATAACCTTGAAATTAACATTTCTTTCTTTCTTAGTAACTATATTCATTTTGAAAAAAATGCCCGTGGACCATCAATTACATGAATTCATTCAATTTAACAAACAATTCAGTCCTTGATTTTGAATTGCATTTCTTATTGATATTATTTGTTGAATTCAAAATTGGAGAGTTGCTCCCATCATTTTTGGTTAACAAGTTTCTTCTTTTGATTCCAAACACACTTTTTCATCCATTGATCATGAAATATAACACATGTGGCTAAACAACCTAGTATATTAATTGATTCAAACAAGTATAAACACCAATAAAAATCCAAATCTATTTAAATTCGTCCGCCAAAGGTGCTATTCATCGTGGTTTGCATTTCGCACAAATGTTAACTGGTTTAATTCCTAAATAAAGAGAATTTCTAATCACCTCATGTTAATTAGCCTCCTCTTGTTGTTACCAAGACTATTTTTCATGCAATAACCTTGAAATTAACTTTTGTTTCTTTGTTAATAACTATATTCATTTTGAAAAAAATGCACGTGGATCATCAATTACATGAATTCATTCATTTTAACATTAAATTCAGTCCTTCATTTTGAATTGCATTTCTTATTGATATTAATTGTTGAATTCAAAATTAAAGAGTTGCTCCCATCATTTTTGGTTCACAAGCCTCTTCTTTTGATTCCAAACACACTTTTTGATACATTGATCATGAAGTATAACACATGTGGCTAAACAACCTAGTATATTAATTGATTCGAACAAGTATAAACACTAATAAAAATCCAAATCCATTTAAATCCATTGGCAAAAGGTGTCATTCATCTAGGTTTGTAGTTCATACAAATGTTTTCTGGTTTAATTCCTAAATAATGAGAATTTTTAATCACCTCTTGTTAATTAGGCTCCTCTTGTTGTTACCAGGACTATTTTTCATGCAATAACCTTGAAATTAACTTTTGTTTCATTCTTAATAACTATATTCATTTTGAAAAATATGCCCGTGGACCATCAATTACATGAATCCATTCAATTTAACATTAAATTCAGTCCTTGATTTTGAATTGTATTTCTTTTTGATATTATTTGTTGAATTCAAAATTAAAGAGTTGCTCCCATCATTTTTGGTTAAGAAGCCTCTTCTTTTGATTCCAAACACACGTTTTGATCCATTGATCATGAAATGTAGCACATGTGGCTAAACAACCTAGTATATTAATTGATTGAAACAAGTATAAACAAAAATAAAAATCCAAATCTATTTAAATTCGTCCCCCAAAGGTGACATTCATCGTGGTTTGCATTTCGTACAAATGTTAATTGGTTTAATTCCTAAATAAAGAGAATTTCTAATCACCTAATGTTAACTAGGCTCCTCTTGTTGTTACCACCTCTATTTTTCATGCAATAACCTTGAAATTAACATTTGTTTCTTTCTTAATAACTATATTCGTTTTGAAAAAAATGCCCGTGGATCATCAATTACATGAATTCATTCAAGTTAACATTAAATTCATTCCTTCATTTTGAATTGCATTTCTTCTTGATATTAATTGTTGAATTCAAAATTAAAGAGTTGCTCCCATCATTATTGGTTAACAAGCCTTTTCTTTTGATTCCAAACACACTTTTTGATACAATGATCATGAAATATAACACATGTGGCTAAACAACCTAGTATATTAATTGATTCAAACAAGAATAAATACCAATAAAAATCCAAATCTATTTAAATCCACAGGCAAAAGGTGCGATTCATCAGGGTTTGCATTTCGTACAAATGTTAACTAGTTTAATTTTTAAATAATGACAATTTCTAATCTCCTAATGTTAATTAGGCTCCTCTTACTGTTACCAGGACTATTTTTCATGCAATAACCTTGAAATTAACTTTTGTTTCTTTCTTAATAACTATATTCATTTTGAAAAAAATGCACGTGGATCATCAATTACATGAATTCATTCATTTTAACATTAAATTCAGTCCTTCATTTTGAATTGCATTTCTTATTGATATTAATTGTTGAATTCAAAATTAAAGAGTTGCTCCCATCATTTTTGGTTAACAAGCCTCTTCTTTTGATTCCAAACACACTTTTTGATACATTGATCATGAAATATAACACATGTGGCTAAACAACCTAGTATATAAATTGATTCAAACAAGTATAAACACCAATAAAAATCCAAATCTATTTAAATCCACATGCATAAGGTGCCACATTCATCAGGGTTTGCATTTCGTACAAATGTTAACTAGTTTAATTCCTAAATAATGACAATTTCTAATCTCCTAATATTAATTAGGCTCCTCTTGCTATTACCAGGACTATTTTTCATGAAATAACCTTGAAATTAACATTTGTTTCTTTCTTAATAACTATATTCATTTTGAAAAAAATGCCCGTGGACCATCAATTACATGAATTCATTCAATTTAACAAACAATCCAGTCCTTGATTTTGAATTGCATTTCTTATTGATATTATTTGTTGAATTCAAAATTGGAGAGTTGCTCCCATCATTTTTGGTTCACAAGCCTCTTCTTTTGATTCCAAACACACTTTTTGATACATTGATCATGAAGTATAACACATGTGGCTAAACAACCTAGTATATTAATTGATTCGAACAAGTAAAAACACTAATAAAAATCCAAATCCATTTAAATCCATTGGCAAAAGGTGTCATTCATCTAGGTTTGTAGTTCATACAAATGTTTTCTGGTTTAATTCCTAAATAATGAGAATTTTTAATCACCTCTTGTTAATTAGGCTCCTCTTGTTGTTACCAGGACTATTTTTCATGCAATAACCTTGAAATTAACTTTTGTTTCATTCTTAATAACTATATTCATTTTGAAAAATATGCCCGTGGACCATCAATTACATGAATCCATTCAATTTAACATTAAATTCAGTCCTTGATTTTGAATTGTATTTCTTTTTGATATTATTTGTTGAATTCAAAATTAAAGAGTTGCTCCCATCATTTTTGGTTAAGAAGCCTCTTCTTTTGATTCCAAACACACGTTTTGATCCATTGATCATGAAATATAGCACATGTGGCTAAACAAACTAGTATATTAATTGATTGAAACAAGTATAAACAAAAATAAAAATCCAAATCTATTTAAATTCGTCCCCCAAAGGTGACATTCATCGTGGTTTGCATTTCGTACAAATGTTAACTGGTTTAATTCCTAAATAAAGAGAATTTCTAATCACCTCATGTTAACTAGGCTCCTCTTGTTGTTACCAGCACTATTTTTCATGCAATAACCTTGAAATTAACATTTGTTTCTTTCTTAATAACTATATTCGTTTTGAAAAAAATGCTCGTGGATCATCAATTACATGAATTCATTCAAGTTAACATTAAATTCATTCCTTCATTTTGAATTGCATTTCTTCTTGATATTAATTGTTGAATTCAAAATTAAAGAGTTGCTCCCATCATTTTTGGTTAACAAGCCTCTTCTTTTGATTCCAAACACACTTTTTGATACAATGATCATGAAATATAACACATGTGGCTAAACAACCTAGTATATTAATTGATTCAAACAAGAATAAATACCAATAAAAATCCAAATCTATTTAAATCCACAGGCAAAAGGTGCGATTCATCAGGGTTTGCATTTCGTACAAATGTTAACTAGTTTAATTTTTAAATAATGACAATTTCTAATCTCCTAATGTTAATTAGGCTCCTCTTACTGTTACCAGGACTATTTTTCATGCAATAACCTTGAAATTAACATTTCTTTCTTTCTTAGTAACTATATTCATTTTGAAAAAAATGCCCGTGGACCATCAATTACATGAATTCATTCAATTTAACAAACTATTCAGTCCTTGATTTTGAATTGCATTTCTTATTGATATTATTTGTTGAATTCAAAATTGGAGAGTTGCTCCCATCATTTTTGGTTAACAAGCCTCTTCTTTTGATTCCAAACACACTTTTTTATCCATTGATAATGAAATATAAAACATGTGGCTAAACAACCTAGTATATTAATTGATTCAAACAAGTATAAACACCAATAAAAATCCAAATCTATTTAAATTCTTCCGCCAAAGGTGCTATTCATCGTGGTTTGCATTTCATACAAATGTTAACTGGTTTAATTCCTAAATAAAGAGAATTTCTAATCAGCTCATGTTAATTAGGCTCCTCTTGTTGTTACCAAGACTATTTTTCATGCAATAACCTTCAAATTAACTTTTGTTTCTTTCTTAATAACTATATTCATTTTGAAAAAAATGCACGTGGATCATCAATTACATGTATTCATTCAAGTTAACATTAAATTCAGTCCGTCATTTTGAATTGCATTTCTTATTGATATTAATTGATGAATTCAAAATTAAAGAGTTGCTCCCATCATTTTTGGTTAACAAGCCTTTTCTTTTGATTCCAAACACACTTTTTGATACATTGATCATGAAATATAACACATGTGGCTAAACAACCTGGTATATTAATTGATTCAAACAAGTATAATCACCAATAAAAATCCAAATCTATTTAAATCCACATGCAAAAGGTGCCATTCATCAGGGTTTGCATTTCGTACAAATGTTAACTAGTTTAATTCCTAAATAATGACAATTTCTAATCTCCTAATGTTAATTAGGCTCCTCTTGCTGTTACGAGGTCTATTTTTCATGCAATAACCTTGAAATTAACATTTGTTTCTTTCTTAATAACTATATTCATTTTGAAAAAAATGCCCGTGGACCATCAATTACATGAATTCATTCAATTTAACAAACAATTCAGTCCTTGATTTTGAATTGCATTTCTTATGGATATTATTTGTTGAATTCAAAATTGGAGAGTTGCTCCCATCATTTTTGGTTAACAAGCCTCTTCTTTGGATTCCAAACACACTTTTTGATCCATTGATGATGAAATATAACACATGTGGCTAAACAACCTAGTATATTAATTGATTCAAACAAGTATTAATACCAATAAAAAACCAAATCTATTTAAATTCGTTTGCCAAAGGTGCCATTCATCGTGGTTTGCATTTCGTACAAATGTTAACTAGATTAATTCCTAAATAAAGAGAATTTCTAATCACCTCATGTTAATTAGGCTCCTCTTGCTGTCACCAGGACTATTTTTCATGCAATAACCTTGAAATTAACATTTGTTTTTTTCTTAATAACTATATTCATTCTGAAAAAAATGCCCGTGGACTATCAATTACATGAATTCATTCAATTTAACAAACAATTCAGTCATTCATTTTGAATTGCATTTCTTATTGATATTATTTCTTGAATTCAAAATTGGAAAGTTGCTCCCATCATTTTTGGTTAACAATCCTCTTCTTTTGATTCCAAACACACTTTTTGATCCATTGATCTTGAAGTATAACACATGTGGCTAAACAACCTAGTATGTTAATTGATTCGAACAAGTATAAACACTGGTAAAAATCCAAATCCATTTAAATCCATTGGCAAAAGGTGTCATTCATCTAGGTTTGCATTTCATACAAATGTTTTCTGGTTTAATTGCTAAATAATGAGAATTTTTAATCACCTCTTGTTAATTAGGCTCCTCTTGTTGTTACCAGAACTACTTTTCATGCAATAACCTTGAAATTAACTTTTGTTTCATTCTTAATAACTATATTCATTTTGAAAAAAAAAATGCCCGTGGACCATCAATTACACGAATCCATTCAATTTAACATTAAATTCAGTCCTTGATTTTGAATTGTATTTCTTCTTGATATTATTTGATGAATTCAAAATTAAAGAGTTGCTCCCATCATTTTAGGTTAAGAAGCCTCTTCTTTTGATTCCAAACACACTTTTTGATCCATTGACCATGAAATATAGCACATGTGGCTAAACAACCTAGTATATTAATTGATTGAAACAAGTATAAACACAAATAAAAATCAAAATCTATTTAAATTCGTCCCCCAAAGGTGACATTCATCGTGGTTTGCATTTCGTACAAATGTTAACTGGTTTAATTCCTAAATAAAGAGAATTTCTAATCACCTCATGTTAACTAGGCTCCTCTTGTTGTTACCAGCACTATTTTTGATGCAATAACCTTGAAATTAACATTTGTTTCTTTCTTAATAACTATATTCATTTTGAAAAAAATGCCCGTGGATCATCAATTACATGAATTCATTCAAGTTAACATTAAATTCATTCCTTCATTTTGAATTGCATTTCTTCTTGATATTAATTGTTGAATTCAAAATTAAAGAGTTGCTCCCATCATTTTTGGTTAACAAGCCTCTTCTTTTGATTCCAAACACACTTTTTGATACAATGATCATGAAATATAACACATGTGGCTAAACAGCCTAGTATATTAATTGATTCAAACAAGAATAAATACCAATAAAAATCCAAATCTATTTAGATCCACAGGCAAAAGTTGCGATTCATCAGGGTTTGCATTTCATACAACTGTTAACTAGTTTCATTCCTAAATAATGACAATTTCTAATCTCCTAATGTTAATTGGGCTCCTCTTGCTGTTGCCAGGACTATTTTTCATGCAATAACCTTGAAATTGACATTTATTTCTTTCTTAATAACTATATTCATTTTGAAAAAAATGCCCATGGACCATCAATTACATGAATTCATTCAATTTAACAAACAATTCTGTCCTTGATTTTGAATTGCATTTCTTATTGATATTATTTGTTGAATTCAAAATTGGAGAGTTGCTCCCATTATTTTTGGTTAACAAGCCTCTTCTTCTGATTCCAAACACACTTTTTTATCCATTAATAATGAAATATAACACATGTGGCTAAACAACCTAGTATATTAATTGATTCAAACAAGTATAAACACCAATAAAAATCCTAATCTATTTAAATTCGTCCGCCAAAGGTGCTATTCATCGTGGTTTGCATTTCGTACAAATGTTAACTGGTTTAATTCCTAAATAAAGAGAATTTCTAATCACCTCATGTTAACTAGGCTCCTCTTGTTGTTACCAGCACTATTTTTCATGCAATAACCTTGAAATTAACATTTGTTTCTTTCTTAATAACTATATTCGTTTTGAAAAAAATGCCCGTGGATCATCAATTACATGAATTCATTCAAGTTAACATTAAATTCATTCCTTCATTTTGAATTGCATTTCTTCTTGATATTAATTGTTGAATTCAAAATTAAAGAGTTGCTCCCATCATTTTTGGTTAACAAGCCTCTTCTTTTGATTCCAAACACACTTTTTGATACAATGATCATGAAATATAACACATGTGGCTAAACAACCTAGCATATTAATTGATTCAAACAAGAATAAATACCAATAAAAATCCAAATCTATTTAAATCCACAGGCAAAAGGTGCGATTCATCAGGGTTTGCATTTCGTACAAATGTTAACTAGTTTAATTTTTAAATAATGACAATTTCTAATCTCCTAATGTTAATTAGGCTCCTCTTACTGTTACCAGGACTATTTTTCATGCAATAACCTTGAAATTAACATTTCTTTCTTTCTTAGTAACTATATTCATTTTGAAAAAAATGCCCGTGGACCATCAATTACATGAATTCATTCAATTTAACAAACAATTCAGTCCTTGATTTTGAATTGCATTTCTTATTGATAATATTTGTTGAATTCAAAATTGGAGAGTTGCTCCCATTATTTTTGGTTAACAAGCCTCTTCTTTTGATTCCAAACACACTTTTTTATCCATTGATAATGAAATATAACACATGTGGCTAAACAACCTAGTATATTAATTGATTCAAACAAGTATAAACACCAATAAAAATCCTAATCTATTTAAATTCGTCCGCCAAAGGTGCTATTCATCGTGGTTTGCATTTCGTACAAATGTTAACTCGTTTAATTCCTAAATAAAGAGAATTTCTAATCACCTCATGTTAACTAGGCTCCTCTTGTTGTTACCAGCACTATTTTTCATGCAATAACCTTGAAATTAACATTTGTTTCTTTCTTAATAACTATATTCGTTTTGAAAAAAATGCCCGTGGATCATCAATTACATGAATTCATTCAAGTTAACATTAAATTCATTCCTTCATTTTGAATTGCATTTCTTCTTGATATTAATTGTTGAATTCAAAATTAAAGAGTTGCTCCCATCATTTTTGGTTAACAAGCCTCTTCTTTTGATTCCAAACACACTTTTTGATACAATGATCATGAAATATAACACATGTGGCTAAACAACCTAGTATATTAATTGATTCAAACAAGAATAAATACCAATAAAAATCCAAATCTATTTAAATCCACAGGCAAAAGGTGCGATTCATCAGGGTTTGCATTTCGTACAAATGTTAACTAGTTTAATTTTTAAATAATGACAATTTCTAATCTCCTAATGTTAATTAGGCTCCTCTTACTGTTACCAGGACTATTTTCCATGCAATAACCTTGAAATTAACATTTCTTTCTTTCTTAGTAACTATATTCATTTTCAAAAAAATTCCCGTGGACCATCAATTACATGAATTCATTCAATTTAACAAACAATTCAGTCCTTGATTTTGAATTGCATTTCTTATTGATATTATTTGTTGAATTCAAAATTGGAGAGTTGCTCCCATCATTTTTGGTTAACAAGCCTCTTCTTTTGATTCCAAACACACTTTTTTATCCATTGATAATGAAATATAAAACATGTGGCTAAACAACCTAGTATATTAATTGATTCAAACAAGTATAAACACCAATAAAAATCCAAATCTATTTAAATTCTTCCGCCAAAGTTGCTATTCATCGTGGTTTGCATTTCGTACAAATGTTAACTGGTTTAATTCCTAAATAAAGAGAATTTCTAATCAGCTCATGTTAATTAGGCTCCTCTTGTTGTTACCAAGACTATTTTTCATGCAATAACCTTCAAATTAACTTTTGTTTCTTTCTTAATAACTATATTCATTTTGAAAAAAATGCACGTGGATCATCAATTACATGAATTCATTCATGTTAACATTAAATTCAGTCCGTCATTTTGAATTGCATTTCTTATTGATATTAATTGATGAATTCAAAGTTAAAGAGTTGCTCCCATCATTTTTGGTTAACAAGCCTCTTCTTTTGATTCGAAACACACTTTTTGATACATTGATCATGAAATATAACACATGTGGCTAAACAACCTGGTATATTAATTGATTCAAACAAGTATAAACACCAATAAAAATCCAAATCTATTTAAATCCACATGCAAAAGGTGCCATTCATCAGGGTTTGCATTTCGTACAAATGTTAACTAGTTTAATTCCTAAATAATGACAATTTCTAATCTCCTAATGTTAATTAGGCTCCTCTTGCTGTTACTAGGACTATTTTTCATGCAATAACCTTGAAATTAACATTTGTTTCTTTCTTAATAACTATATTCATTTTGAAAAAAATGCCCGTGGACCATCAATTACATGAATTCATTCAATTTAACAAACAATTCAGTCCTTGATTTTGAATTGCATTTCTTATGGATATTATTTGTTGAATTCAAAATTGGAGAGTTGCTCCCATCATTTTTGGTTAACAAGCCTCTCCTTTGGATTCCAAACACACTTTTTGATCCATTGATGATGAAATATAACACATGTGGCTAAACAACCTAGTATATTAATAGATTCAAACAATTATTAACACCAATAAAAAACCAAATCTATTTAAATTCGTTTGCCAAAGGTGCCATTCATCGTGGTTTGCATTTCGTACAAATGTTAACTAGTTTAATTCCTAAATAAAGAGAATTTCTAATCACCTCATGTTAATTAGGCTCCTCTTGCTGTCACCAGGACTATTTTTCATGCAATAACCTTGAAATTAACATTTGTTTCTTTCTTAATAACTATATTCATTCTGAAAAAAATGCCCGTGGACTATCAATTACATGAATTCATTCAATTTAACAAACAATTCAGTCCTTGATTTTGAATTGCATTTCTTATTGATATTATTTCTTGAATTCAAAATTGGAAAGTTGCTCCCATCATTTTTGGTTAACAATCCTCTTCTTTTGATTCCAAACACACTTTTTGATCCATTGATCTTGAAGTATAACACATGTGGCTAAACAACCTAGTATGTTAATTGATTCGAACAAGTATAAACAGTGGTAAAAATCCAAATCCATTTAAATCCATTGGCAAAAGGTGTCATTCATCTAGGTTTGCATTTCATACAAATGTTTTCTGGTTTAATTGCTAAATAATGAGAATTTTTAATCACCTCTTGTTAATTAGGCTCCTCTTGTTGTTACCAGAACTACTTTTCATGCAATAACCTTGAAATTAACTTTTGTTTCATTCTTAATAACTATATTCATTTTGAAAAAAATGCCCGTGGACCATCAATTACACGAATCCATTCAATTTAACATTAAATTCAGTCCTTGATTTTGAATTGTATTTCTTCTTGATATTATTTGATGAATTCAAAATTAAAGAGTTGCTCCCATCATTTTAGGTTAAGAAGTCTCTTCTTTTGATTCCAAACACACTTTTTGATCCATTGACCATGAAATATAGCACATGTGGCTAAACAACCTAGTATATTAATTGATTGAAACAAGTATAAACACAAATAAAAATCAAAATCTATTTAAATTCGTCCCCCAAAGGTGACATTCATCGTGGTTTGCATTTCGTACAAATGTTAACTGGTTTAATTCCTAAATAAAGAGAATTTCTAATCACCTCATGTTAACTAGGCTCCTCTTGTTGTTACCAGCACTATTTTTGATGCAATAACCTTGAAATTAACATTTGTTTCTTTCTTAATAACTATATTCATTTTGAAAAAAATGCCCGTGGAGCATCAATTACATGAATTCATTCAAGTTAACATTAAATTCATTCCTTCATTTTGAATTGCATTTCTTCTTGATATTAATTGTTGAATTCAAAATTAAAGAGTTGCTCCCATCATTTTTGGTTAACAAGCCTCTTCTTTTGATTCCAAACACACTTTTTGATACAATGATCATGAAATATAACACATGTGGCTAAACAGCCTAGTATATTAATTGATTCAAAAAAGAATAAATACCAATAAAAATCCAAATCTATTTAGATCCACAGGCAAAAGTTACGATTCATCAGGGTTTGCATTTCGTACAAATGTTAACTAGTTTCATTCCTAAATAATGACAATTTCTAATCTCCTAATGTTAATTGGGCTCCTCTTGCTGTTGCCAGGACTATTTTTCATGCAATAACCTTGAAATTGACATTTATTTCTTTCTTAATAACTATATTCATTTTGAAAAAAATGCCCATGGACCATCAATTACATGAATTCATTCAATTTAACAAACAATTCAGTCCTTGATTTTGAATAGCATTTCTTATTGATATTATTTGTTGTATTCAAAATTGGAGAGTTGCTCCCACTATTTTTGGTTAACAAGCCTCTTCTTTTGATTCCAAACACACTTTTTTATCCATTGATAATGAAATATAACACATGTGGCTAAACAACCTAGTATATTAATTGATTCAAACAAGTATAAACACCAATAAAAATCCAAATCTATTTAAATTCGTCCGCCAAAGGTGCTATTCATCGTGGTTTGCATTTCGTACAAATGTTAACTGGTTTAATTCCTAAATAAAGAGAATTTCTAATCACCTCATGTTAATTAGGCTCCTCTTGTTGTTACCAAGACAATTTTTCATGCAATAACCTTGAAATTAACTTTTGTTTCTTTCTTAATAACTATATTCATTTTGAAAAAAATGCACGTGGATCATCAATTACATGAATTCATTCAAGTTAACATTAAATTCAGTCCTTCATTTTGAATTGCATTTCTTATTGATATTAATTGATGAATTCAAAATTAAAGAGTTGCTCCCATCATTTTTGGTTAACAAGCCTCTTCTTTTGATTCCAAACACACTTTTTGATACATTGATCATGAAATATAACACATGTGGCTAAACAACCTAGTATATTAATTGATTCAAACAAGTATAAACACCAATAAAAATCCAAATCTATTTAAATCCACATGCAAAAGGTGCCAATCATATGGGTTTGCATTTCATACAAATGTTAACTAGTTTCATTCCTAAATAATGACAATTTCTAATCTCCTAATGTTAATTAGGCTCCTGTTGCTGTTACCAGGACTATTTTTCATGCAATAACCTTGAAATTAACATTTGTTTCTTTTTTAATAACTATATGCATTTTGAAAAAAATGCCCGTGGACCATCAATTACATGAATTCATTCAATTTAACAAACAATTCAGTACTTGATTTTGAATTGCATTTCTTATTGATATTATTTGTTGAATTCAAAATTGGAGACTTGCTCCCATCATTTTTGGTTAACAAGCCTCTTCTTTTGATTCCAAACACACTTTTTGATCCATTGATCATGAAATATAACACATGTGGCTAAACAACCTAGTATATTAATTGATTCAAACAAGTATAAACACCAATAAAAATCCAAATCTATTTAAATCCATAGGCAAAAGGTGCCATTCATCTGAGTTTCTATTTCGTACAAATGTTTACTGGTTTAATTCCAAAATAATGACAATTTCTAATCTCCTAATGTTAATTAGGCTCCTCTTGTTGTTACCAGGACTATATTTCATGCAATAACCTTGAAATTAACATTTGTTTCTATCTTAATAACTATATTCATTTTGAAAAAAATGCCCGTGGACCATTAATTACATGAATTCATTCAATTTAACAAACAATTCAGTCCTTGATTTTGAATTGCATTTCTTATTGATATTATTTGTTGAATTCAAAATTGGAGAGTTGCTCCCATTATTTTTGGTTAACAAGCCTCTTCTTTTGATTCCAAACACACTTTTTTATCCATTGATAATGAAATATAACACATGTGGCTAAACAACCTAGTATATTAATTGATTCAAACAAGTATAAACACCAATAAAAATCCTAATCTATTTAAATTCGTCCGCCAAAGGTGCTATTCATCGTGGTTCGCATTTCGTACAAATGTTAACTGGTTTAATTCCTAAATAAAGAGAATTTCTAATCACCTCATGTTAACTAGGCTCCTCTTGTTGTTACCAGCACTATTTTTCATGCAATAACCTTGAAATTAACATTTGTTTCTTTCTTAATAACTATATTCGTTTTGAAAAAAATGCCCGTGGATCATCAATTACATGAATTCATTCAAGTTAACATTAAATTCATTCCTTCATTTTGAATTGCATTTCTTCTTGATATTAATTGTTGAATTCAAAATTAAAGAGTTGCTCCCATCATTTTTGGTTAACAAGCCTCTTCTTTTGATTCCAAACACACTTTTTTATCCATTGATAATGAAATATAAAACATGTGGCTAAACAACCTAGTATATTAATTGATTCAAACAAGTATAAACACCAATAAAAATCCAAATCTATTTAAATTCTTCCGCCAAAGGTGCTATTCATTGTGGTTTGCATTTCGTACAAATCTTAACTGGTTTAATTCCTAAATAAAGAGAATTTCTAATCAGCTCATGTTAATTAGGCTCCTCTTGTTGTTACCAAGACTATTTTTCATGCAATAACCTTCAAATTAACTTTTGTTTCTTTCTTAATAACTATATTCATTTTGAAAAAAATGCACGTGGACCATCAATTACATGAATTCATTCAATTTAACAAACAATTCAGTCCTTGATTTTGAATTGCATTTCTTATTGATATTATTTGTTGAATTCAAAATTGGAGAGTTGCTCCCATCATTTTTGGTTAACAAGCCTCTTCTTTTGATTCCAAACACACTTTTTTATCCATTGATAATGAAATATAAAACATGTGGCTAAACAACCTAGTATATTAATTGATTCAAACAAGTATAAACACCAATAAAAATCCAAATCTATTTAAATTCTTCCGCCAAAGGTGCTATTCATTGTGGTTTGCATTTCGTACAAATGTTAACTGGTTTAATTCCTAAATAAAGAGAATTTCTAATCAGCTCATGTTAATTAGGCTCCTCTTGTTGTTACCAAGACTATTTTTCATGCAATAACCTTCAAATTAACTTTTGTTTCTTTCTTAATAACTATATTCATTTTGAAAAAAATGCACGTGGATCATCAATTACATGAATTCGTTCAAGTTAACATTAAATTCAGTCCGTCATTTTGAATTGCATTTCTTATTGATATTAATTGATGAAATCAAAATTAAAGAGTTGCTCCCATCATTTTTGGTTAACAAGCCTCTTCTTTTGATTCGAAACACACTTTTTGATACATTGATCATGAAATATAACACATGTGGCTAAACAACCTGGTATATTAATTGATTCAAACAAGTATAAACACGAATAAAAATCCAAATCTATTTAAATCCACATGCAAAAGGTGCCATTCATCAGGGTTTGCATTTCGTACAAATGTTAACTAGTTTAATTCCTAAATAATGACAATTTCTAATCTCCGAATGTTAATTTGGCTCCTCTTGCTGTTACTAGGACTATTTTTCATGCAATAACCTTGAAATTAACATTTGTTTCTTTCTTAATAACTATATTCATTTTGAAAAAAATGCCCGTGGACCATCAATTACATGAATTCATTCAATTTAACAAACAATTCAGTCCTTGATTTTGAATTGCATTTCTTATGGATATTATTTGTTGAATTCAAAATTGGAGAGTTGCTCCCATCATTTTTGGTTAACAAGCCTCTTCTTTGGATTCCAAACGCACTTTTTGATCCATTGATGATGAAATATAACACATGTGGCTAAACAACCTAGTATATTAATTGATTCAAACAAGTATTAACACCAATAAAAAACCAAATCTATTTAAATTCGTTTGCCAAAGGTGCCATTCATCGTGGTTTGCATTTCGTACAAATGTTAACTAGTTTAATTCCTAAATAAAGAGAATTTCTAATCACCTCATGTTAATTAGGCTCCTCTTGCTGTCACCAGGACTATTTTTCATGCAATAACCTTGAAATTAACATTTGTTTCTTTCTTAATAACTATATTCATTCTGAAAAAAATGCCCGTGGACTATCAATTACATGAATTCATTCAATTTAACAAACAATTCAGTCCTTGATTTTGAATTGCATTTCTTATGGATATTATTTCTTGAATTCAAAATTGGAAAGTTGCTCCCATCATTTTTGGTTAACAATCCTCTTCTTTTGATTCCAAACACACTTTTTGATCCATTGATCTTGAAGTATAACACATGTGGCTAAACAACCTAGTATGTTAATTGATTCGAACAAGTATAAACACTGGTAAAAATCCAAATCCATTTAAATGCATTGGCAAAAGGTGTCATTCATCTAGGTTTGCATTTCATACAAATGTTTTCTGGTTTAATTGCTAAATAATGAGAATTTTTAATCACCTCTTGTTAATTAGGCTCCTCTTGTTGTTACCAGAACTACTTTTCATGCAATAACCTTGAAATTAACTTTTGTTTCATTCTTAATAACTATATTCATTTTGAAAAAAATGCCCGTGGACCATCAATTACACGAATCCATTCAATTTAACAATAAATTCAGTCCTTGATTTTGAATTGTATTTCTTCTTGATATTATTTGATGAATTCAAAATTAAAGAGTTGCTCACATCATTTTAGGTTAAGAAGCCTCTTCTTTTGATTCCAAACACACTTTTTGATCCATTGACCATGAAATATAGCACATGTGGCTAAACAACCTAGTATATTAATTGATTGAAACAAGTATAAACACAAATAAAAATGAAAATCTATTTAAATTCGTCCCCCAAAGGTGACATTCATCGTGGTTTGCATTTCGTACAAATGTTAACTGGTTTAATTCCTAAATAAAGAGAATTTCTAATCACCTCATGTTAACTAGGCTCCTCTTGTTGTTACCAGCACTATTTTTGATGCAATAACCTTGAAATTAACATTTGTTTCTTTCTTAATAACTATATTCATTTTGAAAAAAATGCCCGTGGATCATCAATTACATGAATTCATTCAAGTTAACATTAAATTCATTCCTTCATTTTGAATTGCATTTCTTCTTGATATTAATTGTTGAATTCAAAATTAAAGAGTTGCTCCCATCATTTTTGGTTAAGAAGCCTCTTCTTTTGATTCCAAACACACTTTTTGATCCATTGACCATGAAATATAGCACATGTGGCTAAACAACCTAGTATATTAATTGATTGAAACAAGTATAAACACAAATAAAAATGAAAATCTATTTAAATTCGTCCCCCAAAGGTGACATTCATCGTGGTTTGCATTTCGTACAAATGTTAACTGGTTTAATTCCTAAATAAAGAGAATTTCTAATCACCTCATGTTAACTAGGCTCCTCTTGTTGTTACCAGCACTATTTTTGATGCAATAACCTTGAAATTAACATTTGTTTCTTTCTTAATAACTATATTCATTTTGAAAAAAATGCCCGTGGATCATCAATTACATGAATTCATTCAAGTTAACATTAAATTCATTCCTTCATTTTGAATTGCATTTCTTCTTGATATTAATTGTTGAATTCAAAATTAAAGAGTTGCTCACATCATTTTAGGTTAAGAAGCCTCTTCTTTTGATTCCAAACACACTTTTTGATCCATTGACCATGAAATATAGCACATATGGCTAAACAACCTAGTATATTAATTGATTGAAACAAGTATAAACACAAATAAAAATGAAAATCTATTTAAATTCGTCCCCCAAAGGTGACATTCATCGTGGTTTGCATTTCGTACAAATGTTAACTGGTTTAATTCCTAAATAAAGAGAATTTCTAATCACCTCATGTTAACTAGGCTCCTCTTGTTGTTACCAGCACTATTTTTGATGCAATAACCTTGAAATTAACATTTGTTTCTTTCTTAATAACTATATTCATTTTGAAAAAAATGCCCGTGGATCATCAATTACATGAATTCATTCAAGTTAACATTAAATTCATTCCTTCATTTTGAATTGCATTTCTTCTTGATATTAATTGTTGAATTCAAAATTAAAGAGTTGCTCCCATCATTTTTGGTTAACAAGCCTCTTCTTTTGATTCCAAACACACTTTTTGATACAATGATCATGAAATATAACACATATGGCTAAACAGCCTAGTATATTAATTGATTAAAAAAAGAATAAATACCAATAAAAATCCAAATCTATTTAGATCCACAGGCAAAAGTTGCGATTCATCAGGGTTTGCATTTCGTACAAATGTTAAATAGTTTCATTCCTAAATAATGACAATTTCTAATCTCCTAATGTTAATTGGGCTCCTCTTGTTGTTGCCAGGACTATTTTTCATGCAATAACTTTGAAATTGACATTTATTTGTTTCTTAATAACTATATTCATTTTGAAAAAAATGCCCATGGACCATCAATTACATGAATTCATTCAATTTAACAAACAATTCAGTCCTTGATTTTGAATTGCATTTCTTATTGATATTATTTGTTGAATTCAAAATTGGAGAGTTGCTCCCACTATTTTTGGTTAACAAGCCTCTTCTTTTGATTCCAAACACACTTTTTTATCCATTGATAATGAAATATAACACATGTGGCTAAACAACCTAGTATAGTAAATGATTCAAACAAGTATAAACACCAATAAAAATCCAAATCTATTTAAATTCGTCCGCCAAAGGTGCTATTCATCGTGGTTTGCATTTCGTACAAATGTTAACTGGTTTAATTCCTAAATAAAGAGAATTTCTAATCACCTCATGTTAATTAGGCTCCTCTTGTTGTTACCAAGACAATTTTTCATGCAATAACCTTGAAATTAACTTTTGTTTCTTTCTTAATAACTATATTCATTTTGAAAAAAATGCACGTGGATCATCAATTACATGAATTCATTCAAGTTAACATTAAATTCAGTCCTTCATTTTGAATTGCATTTCTTATTGATATTAATTGATGAATTCAAAATTAAAGAGTTGCTCCCACAATTTTTGGTTAACAAGCCTCTTCTTTTGATTCCAAACACACTTTTTGATACATTGATCATGAAATATAACACATGTGGCTAAACAACCTGGTATATTAATTGATTCAAACAAGTATAAACACCAATAAAAATCCAAATCTATTTAAATCCACATGCAAAAGGTGCCAATCATATGGGTTTGCATTTCATACAAATGTTAACTAGTTTCATTCCTAAATAATGACAATTTCTAATCTCCTAATGTTAATTAGGCTCCTGTTGCTGTTACCAGGACTATTTTTCATGCAATAACCTTGAAATTAACATTTGTTTCTTTTTTAATAACTATATGCATTTTGAAAAAAATGCCCGTGGACCATCAATTACATGAATTCATTCAATTTAACAAACAATTTAGTACTTGATTTTGAATTGCATTTCTTATTGATATTATTTGTTGAATTCAAAATTGGAGACTTGCTCCCATCATTTTTGGTTAACAAGCCTCTTCTTTTGATTCCAAACACACTTTTTGATCCATTGATCATGAAATATAACACATGTGGCTAAACAACCTAGTATATTAATTGATTCAAACAAGTATAAACACCAATAAAAATCCAAATCTATTTAAATCCATTGGCAAAAGGTGCCATTCATCTGGGTTTCCATTTCGTACAAATGTTTACTGGTTTAATTCCAAAATAATGACAATTTCTAATCTCCTAATGTTAATTAGGCTCCTCTTGTTGTTACCAGGACTATATTTCATGCAATAACCTTGAAATTAACATTTGTTTCTATCTTAATAACTATATTCATTTTGAAAAAAATGCCCGTGGACCATTAATTACATGAATTCATTCAATTTAACAAACAATTCAGTCCTTGATTTTGAATTGCATTTCTTATTGATATTATTTGTTGAATTCAAAATTGGACAGTTGCTCCCATCATTTTTGGTTAACAAGCCTCTTCTTTTGATTCCAAACACACTTTTTTATCCATTGATAATGAAATATAACACATGTGGCTAAACAACCTAGTATAGTAAATGATTCAAACAAGTATAAACACCAATAAAAATCCAAATCTATTTAAATTCGTCTGCCAAAGGTGCCATTCATCGTGGTTTGCATTTCGTACAAATGTTAACTGGTTTAATTCCTAAATAAATAGAATTTCTAATCACCTCATGTTAATTAGGCTCCTCTTGTTGTTACCAAGACTATTTTTCATGCAATAACCTTCAAATTAACTTTTGTTTCTTTCTTAATAACTATATTCATTTTGAAAAAAATGCACGTGGATCATCAATTACATGAATTCATTCAAGTTAACATTAAATTCAGTCCTTCATTTTGAATTGCATTTCTTATTGATATTAATTGATGAATTCAAAATTAAAGAGTTGCTCCCATCATTTTTGGTTAACAAGCCTCTTCTTTTGATTCCAAACACACTTTTTGATACATTGATCATGAAATATGACACATGTGGCTAAACAACCTGGTATATTAATTGATTCAAACAAGTATAAACACCAATAAAAATCCAAATCTATTTAAATCCACATGCAAAAGGTGTCATTCATCAAGGTTTGCATTTCGTACAAATGTTTACTAGTTTAATTCCTAAATAATGACAATTTCTAATCTCCTAATGTTAATTAGGCTCCTCTTGCTGTTACCAGGACTATTTTTCATGCAATAACCCTGAAATTAACATTTGTTTCTTTCTTAATAACTATATTCATTTTGAAAAAAAAAGCCCGTGGACCATCAATTACATGAATTCATTCAAATTAACAAACAATTCAGTCCTTGATTTTGAATTGCATTTCTTATGGATATTATTTGTTGAATTCAAAATTGGAGAGTTGCTCCCATCATTTTTGGTTAACAAGCCTCTTCTTTTGATTCCAAACACACTTTTTGATCCATTGATCATGAAATATAACACATGTGGCTAAACAACCTAGTATATTAATTGATTCAAACAAGTATAAACACCAATAAAAATCCAAATCTATTTAAATCCACAGGCAAAAGGTGCCATTCATCAGGATTTGCATTTCATACAAATGTTAACTAGTTTAATTCCTAAATAATGACAATTTCTAATCTCCTAATGTTAATTAGGCTCTCCTTACTGTTACCAGGACTATTTTTCATGCAATAACCTTAAAATTAACATTTGTTTCTTTCTTAATAACTATATTCATTTTGAAAAAAATGCCCGTGGACCATCAATTACATGAATTCATTGAATTTAACAAACAATTCAGTCCTTGATTTTGAATTGCATTTCTTATTGATATTATTTGTTGAATTCAAAATTGGAGAGTTGCTCCCATCATTTTTGGTTAGCAAGACTCTTCTTTTGATTCCAAACACACTTTTTGATCCATTGATCATGAAATATAACACATGTGGCTAAACAACCTAGTATATTAATTGATTCAAACAAGTATAAACACCAATAAAAATCCAAATCTATTTAAATTCGTCCACCAAAGGTGCTATTCATCGTGGTTTGCATTTCGTACAAATGTTAACTGGTTTCATTCCTAAATAAAGAGAATTTCTAATCACCTCATGTTAATTAGGCTCCTCTTGTTGTTACCAAGACTATTTTTCATGCAATAACCTTCAAATTAACTTTTGTTTCTTTCTTAATATCTATATTCATTTTGAAAAAACAAAGCACGTGGATCATCAATTACATGAATTCATTCAAGTTAACATTAAATTCAGTCCTTCATTTTGAATTGCATTTCTTATTGATATTAATTGTTGAATTCAAAATTAAAGAGTTGCTCCCATCATTTTTGGTTAACAAGCCTCTTCTTTTGATTCCAAACACACTTTTTGATACATTGATCATGAAATATGACACATGTGGCTAAACAACCTGGTATATTAATTGATTCAAACAAGTATAAACACCAATAAAAATCCAAATCTATTTAAATCCACATGCAAAGGTGCCATTCATCAGGCTTTGCATTTCGTACAAATGTTTACTAGTTTAATTCCTAAATAATGACAATTTCTAATCTCCTAATGTTAATTAGGCTCCTCTTACTGTTACCAGGACTATTTTTCATGCAATAACCTTAAAATTAACATTTGTTTCTTTCTTAATAACTATATTCATTTTGAAAAAAATGCCCATGGACCATCAATTACATGAATTCATTCAATTTAACAAACAATTCAGTCCTTGATTTTGAATTGCATTTCTTATTGATATTATTTGTTGAATTCAAAATTGGAGAGTTGCTCCCATCATTTTTGGTTAGCAAGACTCTTCTTTTGATTCCAAACACACTTTTTGATCCATTGATCATGAAATATAACACATGTGGCTAAACAACCTAGTATATTAATTGATTCAAACAAGTATAAACACCAATAAAAATCCAAATCTATTTAAATTCGTCCACCAAAGGTGCTATTCATCGTGGTTTGCATTTCGTACAAATGTTAACTGGTTTCATTCCTAAATAAAGAGAATTTCTAATCACCTCATGTTAATTAGGCTCCTCTTGTTGTTACCAAGACTATTGTCATGCAATAACCTTCAAATTAACTTTTGTTTCATTCTTAATATCTATATTCATTTTGAAAAAAAAAGCACGTGGATCATCAATTACATGAATTCATTCAAGTTAACATTAAATTCAGTCCTTCATTTTGAATTGCATTTCTTATTGATATTAATTGTTGAATTCAAAATTAAAGAGTTGCTCCCATCATTTTTGGTTAACAAGCCTCTTCTTTTGATTCCAAACACACTTTTGGATACATTGATCATGAAATATAACACATGTGGCTAAACAACCTGGTATATTAATTGATTCAAACAAGTATAAACACCAATAAAAATCCAAATCTATTTAAATCCACAGGCAAAAGGTGCCATTCATCAGGGTTTGCATTTCGTACAAATGTTAACTAGTTTAATTCCTAAATAATGACAATTTCTAATCTCCTAATGTTAATTAGGCTCATGTTGCTGTTACTAGGACTATTTTTCATGCAATAACCTTGAAATTAACATTTGTTTCTTTCTTAATAACTATATGGATTTTGAAAAAAATGCCCGTGGACCATCAATTACATGAATTCATTCAATTTAACAAATAATTCAGTACTTGATTTTGAATTGCATTTCTTATTGATATTATTTGTTGAATTCAAAATTGGAGAGTTGCTCCCATCATTTTTGGTTAACAAGCCTATTCTTTTGATTCCAAACACACTTTTTGATCCATTGATCATGAAATATAACACATGTGGCTAAACAACCTAGTATATTAATTGATTCAAACAAGTATAAACACCAATGAAAATCCAAATCTATTTAAATCCACAGGCAAAAGGTGCCATTCATCAGGATTTGCATTTCGTACAAATGTTAACTAGTTTAATTCCTAAATAATGAGAATTTCTAATCTCCTAATGTTAATTAGGCTCCTCTTACTGTTACCAGGACTATTTTTCATGCAATAACCTTAAAATTAACATTTGTTTCTTTCTTAATAACTATATTCATTTTGAAAAAAATGCCCGTGGACCATCAATTACATGAATTCATTCAATTTAACAAACAATTCAGTCCTTGATTTTGAATTGCATTTCTTATTGACATTATTTGTTGAATTCAAAATTGGAGAGTTGCTCCCATCATTTTTGGTTAGCAAGACTCTTCTTTTGATTCCAAACACACTTTTTGATCCATTGATCATGAAATATAACACATGTGGCTAAACAACCTAGTATATTAATTGATTCAAACAAGTATAAACACCAATAAAAATCCAAATCTATTTAAATTCGTCCACCAAAGGTGCTATTCATCGTGGTTTGCATTTCGTACAAATGTTTTCTCGCTTAATTCCTAAATAAAGAGAATTTCTAATCCCCTCATGTTAATTAGGCTCCTTTTGTTGTTACTAGGACTATTTTTCATGCAATAGCCTTGAAATTAACTTTTGTTTCTTTCTTACTAACTATATTCATTTTGAAAAAAATGCACTTGGATCATCAATTACATGAATTCATTCAAGTTAACATTAAATTCAGTCCTTTATTTGGAATTGCATTTCTTATTGATATTAATTGTTGAATTCAAAATTAAAGATTGCTCCCATCATTTTTGGTTAACAAGCCTCTTCTTTTGATTCCAAACACACTTTTTGATACATTGATCATGAAATATATCACATGTGGCTAAACAACCTAGTATATTAGTTGATTCAAACAAGTATAAACACCAATAAAAATCCACATTATTTAAATTCGTCTGCCAAAGGTGCCATTCATCGTGGTTTGCATTTCGTACAAATGTTAACTAGTTTAATTCCTAAATAAAGAGAATTTCTAATCACCTCATGTTAATTAGGCTCCTCTTGTTGTTGGCAGGACTATTTTTCATGCAATAACCTTAAAATTAACTTTTGTTTCTTTCTTAATAACTATATTCATTTTGAAAAAAATGCATGTGGATCATCAATTACATGAATTCATTCAAGTTTACATTAAATTCAGTCCTTCATTTGGAATTGCATTTCTTATTGATATTAATTGTTGAATTCAAAATTAAAGAGTTGCTCCCATCATTTTTGGTTAACAAGCCTCTTCTTTTGATTCCAAACACACTTTTTGATACATTGATCATGAAATATATCACATGTGGCTAAACAACCTAGTATATTAATTGATTCAAACAAGTATAAACACTAATAAAAATCCAAATCTATTTAAATCCATTGGCAAAAGGTGCCATTCATCTGGGTTTGCATTTCGTGCAAATGTTTTCTGGTTTAATTCCTAAATAATGAGAATTTCTTATCACCTCATGTTAATTAGGGTCCTCTTGTTGTTACCAGGACTATTTTTCATACAATAACCTTGAAATTAACATTTGTTTCATTCTTAATAACTATATTCATTTTGAAAAAAATGCCCGTGGATCATCAATTACATGAATTTATTCAATTTAACAAACAATTCAGTCCTTGATTTTGAATTGCATTTCTTATTCATATTATTAGTTGAATTCAAAATTGGAGAGTTGCTCCCATCATTTTTGGTTAACAAGCCTCTTTTTTTATTCCAAACACACTTTTTGATCCATTGATCGTGAAATATAACACATATGGCTAAACAATCTAGTATATTAATTGATTGAAACAAGTATAAACACCAATAAAAATCCAAATCTATTTAAATCCACATGCAAAAGGTGCCATTCATCAGGGTTTACATTTCGTACAAATGTTAACTACTTTAATTCCTAAATAATGACAATTTCTAATCCCCTAATGTTAATTAGGCTCTTCTTTCTGTTACCAGGACTATTTTTCATGCAATAACCTTGAAATTAACATTTGTTTCTTTCTTAATAATTATATTCATTTTGAAAAAAATGCCCGTGGACCATCAATTACATGAATTCATTCAATTTAACAAACAATTCAGTCCTTGATTTTGAATTGCATTTCTTATTAATATTATTTGTTGAATTCAAAGTTGGAGAGTTGCTGCCATCATTTTTTGTTAACAAGCCTCTTCTTTTGATTCCAAACACACTTTTTGGTCCATTGATCATGAAATATAACACATGTGGCTAAATAACCTAGTATATTAATTGATTCAAACAAGTATAAACACCAATAAAAATCCAAATCTATTTAAATTCGTCCGCCAAAGGTGCCATTCATCTGGGTTTGCATTTCGTACAAATGTTAACTGATTTAATTCCTAAATAAAGAGAATTTCTAATCACCTCATGTTAATTAGGCTCCTCTTGTTGTTACCAGGACTATTTTTCATGCAATCACCTTGAAATTAACTTTTGTTTCTTTCTTAATAACTATATTAATTTTGAAAAAAATGCACGTGGACCATCAATTACATGAATTCATTCAATTTGACGAACAATGCTGTCCTTGATTTTGAATTGCATTTCTTATTGATATTATTTGTTGAATTCAAAATTAGACAGTCGCTCCCATCATTTTTGGTTAACAAGCCTCTTCTTTTGATTCCAAACACACTTTTTGATACATTGATCAAGAAGTATAACACATGTGGCTAAACAACCTAGTATATTAATTGATTCAAACAAGTATAAACACTAATAAAAATCCAAATCTATTTAAATCCATTGGCAAAAGGTGCCATTCATCTGGGTTTGCATTTCGTACAAATGTTTTCTAGTTTAATTCCTAAATAAAGAGAATTTCTAATCTCCTCATGTTAATTAGGCTCCTCTTGTTGTTACTAGGACTATTTTTCATGCAATAACCTTGAAATTAACTTTTGTTTCTTTCTTAATAACTATATTCATTTTGAAAAAAATGCACGTGGATCATCAATTACATGAATTCATTCAAGTTAACATTAAATTCAGTCCTTTATTTGGAATTGCATTTCTTATTGATATTAATTGTTGAATTCAAAATTAAAGAGTTGCTCCCATCATTTTTGGTTAACAAGCCTCTTCTTTTGATTCCAAACACACTTTTTGATACATTGATCATGAAATATATCACATGTGGCTAAACAACCGAGTATATTAATTGATTCAAACAAGTATAAACACCAATAAAAATCCAAATTATTTAAATTCGTCCGCCAAAGGTGCCATTCATCGTGGTTTTCATTTCGTACAAATGTTAACTGGTTTAATTCCTAAATAAAGAGAATTTCTAATCATCTCATGTTAATTAGGCTCCTCTTGTTGTTACCATGACTATTTTTCATGCAATAACCTTGAAATTAACTTTTGTTTCTTCCTTAATAACTATGTTCATTTTGAAAAAAATGCACGTGGCTCATCAATTACATGAATTCATTCAAGTTAACATTAAATTCAGTCCTTCATTTGGAATTGCATTTCTTATTGATATTAATTGTTGAATTCAAAATTAAAGAGTTGCTCCCATCATTTTTGGTTAACAAGGCTCTTCTTTTGATTCCAAACACACTTTTTGATACATTGATCATGAAATATATCACATGTGGCTAAACAACCTAGTATATTAATTTATTCAAACAAGTATAAACACTAATAAAAATCCAAATCTATTTAAATCCATTGGACAAAGGTGCCATTCATCTGGGTTTGCATTTCGTGCAAATGTTTTCTGGTTTAATTCCTAAATAATGAGAATTTCTTATCACCTCATGTTAATTAGGCTGCTCTTGTTGTTACCAGGACGATTTTTCATACAATAACCTTGAAATTAACATTTGTTTCTTTCTTAATAACTATATTCATTTTGAAAAAAATGCCCGTGGACCATCAATTACATGAATTCATTCAATTTAACAAACAATTCAGTCCTTGATTTTGAATTGCATTTCTTATTGATATTATTTGTTGAATTCAAAATTGGAGAGTTGCTCCCATCATTTTTGGTTAACAAGCCTCTTCTTTTGATTCCAAACACACTTTTTGATCCTTTGATCATGAAATATAACACATGTGGCTAAACAACCTAGTATATTAATTGATTCAAACAAGATAAACACCAATTAAAATCCAAATTATTTAAATTCATCCGCCAAAGGTGCCATTCATCGTGGTTTGCATTTCGTACAAATGTTAACTGGTTTAATTCCTAAATAAAGAGAATTTCTAATCATCTCATGTTAATTAGGCTCCTCTTGTTGTTACCATGACTATTTTTCATGCAATAACCTTGAAATTAACTATTGTTTCTTCCGTAATAACTATATTCATTTTGAAAAAAATGCACGTGGCTCATCAATTACATGAATTCATTCAAGTTAACATTAAATTCAGTCATTCATTTGGAATTGCATTTCTTATTGATATTAATTGTTGAATTCAAAATTAAAGAGTTGCTCCCATCATTTTTGGTTAACAAGGCTCTTCTTTTGATTCCAAACACACTTTTTGATACATTGATCATGAAATATATCACATGTGGCTAAACAACCTAGTATATTAATTTATTCAAACAAGTATAAACACTAATAAAAATCCAAATCTATTTAAATCCATTGGACAAAGGTGCCATTCATCTGGGTTTGCATTTCGTGCAAATGTTTTCCGGTTTAATTCCTAAATAATGAGAATTTCTTATCACCTCATGTTAATTAGGCTGCTCTTGTTGTTACCAGGACTATTTTTCATACAATAACCTTGAAATTAACATTTGTTTCTTTCTTAATAACTATATTCATTTTAAAAAAAATGCCCGTGGATCATCAGTTACATGAATTCATTCAATTTAACAAAAAATTCAGTCCTTGATTTTGAATTACATTTCTTATTCATATTATTAGTTGAATTCAAAATTGGAGAGTTGCTCCCATCATTTTTGGTTAACAAGCCTCTTTTTTTATTCCAAATACACTTTTTGATCCATTGATCGTGAAATATAACACATATGGCTAAACAATCTAGTATATTAATTGATTGAAACAAGTATAAACACCAATAAAAATCCAAATCTATTTAAATCCACATGCAAAAGGTGCCATTGATCAGGGTTTGCATTTCGTACAAATGTTAACTACTTTAATTCTTAAATAATGACAATTTCTAATCCCCTAATGTTAATTAGGCTCCTCTTTCTGTTACCAGGACTATTTTTCATGCAATAACCTTGAAATTAACATTTGTTTCATTCTTAATAACTATATTCATTTTGAAAAAAATGCCCGTGGACCATCAATTACATGAATTCATTCAATTTAACAAACAATTCAGTCCTTGATTTTGAATTGCATTTCTTATTAATATTATTTTTTGAATTCAAAGTTGGAGAGTTGCTGCCATCATTTTTTGTTAACAAGCCTCTTCTTTTGATTCCAAACACACTTTTTGATCCATTGATCATGAAATATAACACATGTGGCTAAACAACCTAGTATATTAATTGATTCAAACAAGTATAAACACCAATAAAAATCCAAATCTATTTAAATTCGTCCGCCAAAGGTGCCATTCATCTGGGTTTGCATTTCGTACAAATGTTAACTGGTTGAATTCCTAAATAAAGAGAATTTCTAATCACCTCATGTTAATTAGGCTCCTCTTGTTGTTACCAGGACTATTTTTCATGCAATTACCTTGAAATTAACTTTTGTTTCTTTCTCAATAACTATTTTAATTTTGAAAAAAATGCACGTGGACCATCAATTACATGAATTCATTCAATTTGAAGAACAATGCTGTCCTTGATTTTGAATTGCATTTCTTATTGATATTTTTTGTTGAATTCAAAATTAGAGAGTCGCTCCCATCATTTTTGGTTAACAAGCCTCTTCTTTTGATTCCAAACACACTTTTTGATACATTGATCATGAAGTATAACACATGTGGCTAAACAACCTAGTATATTAATTGATTCAAACAAGTATAAACACTAATAAAAATCCAAATCTATTTAAATCCTTTGGCAAAAGGTGCCATTCATCTGGGTTTGCATTTCGTGCAAATGTTTTCCGGTTTAATTCCAAAATAATGAGAATTTCTTATCACCTCATGTTAATTAGGCTGCTCTTGTTGTTACCAGGACTATTTTTCATACAATAACCTTGAAATTAACATTTGTTTCTTTCTTAATAACTATATTCATTTTAAAAAAAATGCCCGTGGATCATCAGTTACATGAATTCATTCAATTTAACAAACAATTCAGTCCTTGATTTTGAATTGCATTTCTTATTGATATTATTAGTTGAATTCAAAATTGGAGAGTTGCTCCCATCATTTTTGGTTAACAAGACTCTTCTTTTGATTCCAAACACACTTTTTGATACATTGATCATGAAATATATCACATGTGGCTAAACAACATAGTATATTAATTGATTCAAACAAGTATAAACTCCAATAAAAATCCAAATCTATTTAAATCCACAGGCTAAAGGTGCCATTCATCAGGGTTTGCATTTCGTACAAATGTTAACTAGTTTAATTCCTAAATAATGACAATTTCTAATCCCCTAATGTTAATTAGGCTCCTCTTGCTGTTACCAGGACTATTTTTCATGCAATAACCTTGAAATTGACATTTGTTTCTTTCTTAATAACTATATTCATTTTGAAAAAAATGTCCGTGGACCATCGATTACATGAATTCATTCAATTAAACCAACAATTCAGTCCTTGATTTTGAATTGCATTTCTTATTGATATTATTAGTTGAATTCAAAATTGGAGAGTTGCTCCCATCATTATTGGTTAACAAGCCTCTTCATTTGATTCCAAACACAGTTTTTGATCCATTGATCATGAGATATAACACATGTGGCTAAACAACCTAGTATATTAATTGATTCAAACAAGTATAAACACCAATAAAAATCCAAATTATTTTAATTCGTCCGCCAAAGGTGCCATTCATCGTGGTTTGCATTTCGTACAAATGTTATCTACTTTAATTCCTAAATAAAGAGAATTTCTAATCATCTCATGTTAATTGGGCTCCTCTTGTTGTTACCAGGACTATTTTTCATGCAATAACCTTGAACTTAACTTTTGTTTCTTCCTTAAAGACTATATTCATTTCGAAAAAAATGCACGTGGATCATCAATTACATGAATTCATGCAAGTTAACATTAAATTCAGTCCTTCATTTGGAATTGCATTTCTTATTGATATTAATTGTTGAATTCAAAATTAAAGAGTTGCTCCCATCATTTTTGGTTAACAAGCCTCTTCTTTTGATTCCAAACACACTTTTTGATACATTGATCATGAAATATATCACATGTGGCAAAACAACCTAGTATATTAATTGATTCAAACAAGTATAAACACCAATAAAAATCCAAATCTATTTAAATCCATAGGCAAAAGGTGCCTTTCATCAGGGTTTGCATTTCGTACAAATGTTAACTACTTTAATTCCTAAATAATGACAATTTCTAATCTCCTAATGTTAATTAGGCTCCTCTTGCTGTTACAAGGGCTATTTCTCATGCAATAACCTTGAAATTAACATTTGTTTCTTTCTTAATAACTATATTCATTTTGAAAAAGATGCCCGTGGACCATCAATTACAAGAATTCATTCAATTTAACAAACAATTCAGTCCTTGATTTTGAATTGCATTTCTTATTGATATTATTAGTTGAATTCAAAATTGGAGAGTTGCTCCCATCATTTTTGGTTAACAAGCCTCTTCTTTTGATTCCAAACACACTTTTTGATACATTGATCATGAAATATAACACATGTGGCTAAACAACCTAGTATATTAATTGATTCAAACAAGTATAAACTCCAATAAAAATCCAAATCTATTTAAATCCATAGGCAAAAGGTGCCTTTCATCAGGGTTTGCATTTCGTACAAATGTTAACTACTTTAATTCCTAAATAATGACAATTTCTAATCTCCTAATGTTAATTAGGCTCCTCTTGCTGTTACCAGGGCTATTTCTCATGCAATAACCTTGAAATTAACATTTGTTTCTTTCTTAATAACTATATTCATTTTGAAAAAAATGCACGTGGATCATCAATTACATGAATTCATTCAAGTTAACATTGAATTCAGTCCTTCATTTGGAATTGCATTTCTTATTGATATTAATTGTTGAATTCAAAATTAGAGAGTTGCTCCCATCATTTTTGGTTAACAAGCCTCTTCTTTTGATTCCAAACACACTTTTTGATACATTGATCATGAAATATATCACATGTGGCTAAACAACCTAGTATATTAATTGATTCAAACAAGTATAAACACCAATAAAAATCAAAATTATTTTAATTCGTCCGCCAAAGGTGCCATTCATCGTGGTTTGCATTTCGTACAAATGTTAACTACTTTAATTCCTAAATAAAGAGAATTTCTAATCATCTCGTGTTAATTAGGCTCCTCTTGTTGTTACCAGGACTATTTTTCATGCAATAACCTTGAACATAACTTTTGTTTCTTCCTTAAAGACTATATTCATTTCGAAAAAAATGCACGTGGATCATCAATTACATGAATTCATTGCAAGTTAACACAAAAATTCAGTCCTTCATTTGGAATTGCATTTCTTATTGATATTAATTGTTGAATTCAAAATTAAAGAGAGTTGCTCCCATCATTTTTGGTTAACAAGCCTCTTCTTTTGATTCCAAACACACTTTTTGATACATTGATCATGAAATATATCACATGTGGCAAAAACAACCTAGTATATTAATTGATTCAAACAAGTATATAAATACCAATAAAAATCCAAATCTATTTAAATCCATAGGCAAAAGGTGCCTTTCATCAGGGTTTGCATTTTGTACAAATGTTAACTACTTTAATTCCTAAATAATGACAATTTCTAATCTCCTAATGTTAATTAGGCTCCTCTTGCTGTTACCAGGGCTATTTTTCATGCAATAACCTTGAAATTAACATTTGTTTCTTTCTTAATAACTATATTCATTTTGAAAAAAGATGCCCGTGGACCATCAATTACAAGAATTCATTCAATTTAACAAACAATTCAGTCCTTGATTTTGAATTGCATTTCTTATTGATATTATTAGTTGAATTCAAAATTGGAGAGTTGCTCCCATCATTTTTGGTTAACAAGCCTCTTCTTTTGATTCCAAACACACTTTTTGATACATTGATCATGAAATATATCACATGTGGCTAAACAACCTAGTATATTAATTGATTCAAACAAGTATAAACACCAATAAAAATCCAAATCTATTTAAATTCGTCCGCCAAAGGTGCCATTCATCTGGGTTTGCATTTCGTACAAATGTTAACTGGTTTAATTCCTAAATAAAGAGAATTTCTAATCTCCTCATGTTAATTAGGCTTCTCTTGTTGTTACCAGGACTATTTTTCATGCAATAACGTTGAAATTAACTTTTCTTTCTTTCTTAATAACTATATTAATTTTGAAAAAAATACACGTGGACCATCAATTACATGAATTCATTCAATTTCACAAACAATGCTGTCCTTGATTTTGAATTGCATTTCTTATTGATATTATTTGTTGAATTCAAAATTATCGAGTCGCTCCCATCATTTTTCGTTAACAAGCCTCTTCTTTTGATTCCAAACACACTTTTTGATACATTGATCATGAAGTATAACACATGTGGCTAAACAAGCTAGTATATTAATTGATTCAAACAAGTATAAACACTAATAAAAATCCAAATCTATTTAAATCCATTCGCAAAAGGTGCCGTTCATCTGGGTTTGCATTTCGTACAAATGTTTTCTGGTTTAATTCCTAAATAAAGAAAATTTCTAATCACCTCATGTTAATTAGGCTCCTCTTGTTGTTACTAGGGCTATTTTTCATGCAATAACCTTGAAATTAACTTTTGTTTCTTTCTTAATAACTATATTCATTTTGAAAAAGATGCCCGTGGACCATCAATTACATGAATTCATTCAATTTAACAAACAATTCAGTCCTTGATTTTGAATTGCATTTCTTATTGATATTATTAGTTGAATTCAAAATTGGAGAGTTGCTCCCATCATTTTTGGTTAACAAGCCTCTTCTTTTGATTCCAAACACACTTTTTGATACATTGATCATGAAATATATCACATGTGGCTAAACAACATAGTATATTAGTTGATTCAAACAAGTATAAACACCAATAAAAATCCAAATCTATTTAAATCCATAGGCAAAAGGTGCCATTCGTTAGGGTTTGCATTTCGTACAAATGTTAACTACTTTAATTCCTAAATAATGACAATTTCTAATCTCCTAATGTTAATTAGGCTCCTCTTGCTGTTACCAGGACTATTTCTCATGCAATAACCTTGAAATTAACATTTGTTTCTTTCTTAATAACTATATTCATTTTGAAAAAGATGCCCGTGGACCATCAATTACATGAATTCATTCAATTTAACAAACAATTCAGTCCTTGATTTTGAATTGCATTTCTTATTGATATTATTAGTTGAATTCAAAATTGGAGAGTTGCTCCCATCATTTTTGGTTAACAAGCCTCTTCTTTTGATTCCAAACACACTTTTTGATACATTGATCATGAAATATATCACATGTGGCTAAACAACATAGTATATTAATTGATTCAAACAAGTATAAACACCAATAAAAATCCAAATCTATTTAAATCCACAGGCAAAAGGTGCCATTCATCAGGGTTTGCATTTCGTACAAATGTTAACTAGTTTAATTAATAAATAATGACAATTTCTAATCTACGAATGTTAATTGGGCTCCTCTTGTTGTCACCAGGACTATTTTTCATGCAATAACCTTGAAATTAAAATTTCATTCTTTCTTAATAAATATATTCATTTTGAAAAAAATGCCTGTGGACCATCAATTACATGAATTCATTCAATTTAACAAACAATTCAGTCCTTGATTTTGAATTGCATTTCTTATTGATATTATTAGTTGAATTCAAAATTGGAGAGTTGCTCCCATCATTATTGGTTAACAAGCCTCTTCATTTGATTCCAAACACAGTTTTTGATCCATTGATCATGAGATATAACACATGTGGCTAAACAACCTAGTATATTAATTGATTCAAACAAGTATAAACACCAATAAAAATCCAAATTATTTTAATTCGTCCGCCAAAGGTGCCATTCATCGTGGTTTGCATTTCGTACAAATGTTAACTACTTTAATTCCTAAATAAAGAGAATTTCTAATCATCTCATGTTAATTAGGCTCCTCTTGTTGTTACCAGGACTATTTTTCATGCAATAACCTTGAACTTAACTTTTGTTTCTTCCTTAAAGACTATATTCATTTCGAAAAAAATGCACGTGGATCATCAATTACATGAATTCATGCAATTTAACATTAAATTCAGTCCTTCATTTTGGAATTGCATTTCTTATTGATATTAATTGTTGAATTCAAAATTAAAGAGTTGCTCCCATCATTTTTGGTTAACAAGCCTCTTCTTTTGATTCCAAACACACTTTTTGATACATTGATCATGAAATATATCACATGTGGCAAAACAACCTAGTATATTAATTGATTCAAACAAGTATAAACACCAATAAAAATCCAAATCTATTTAAATCCATAGGCAAAAGGTGCCTTTCATCAGGGTTTGCATTTCGTACAAATGTTAACTACTTTAATTCCTAAATAATGACAATTTCTAATCTCCTAATGTTAATTAGGCTCCTCTTGCTGTTACCAGGGCTATTTCTCATGCAATAACCTTGAAATTAACATTTGTTTCTTTCTTAATAACTATATTCATTTTGAAAAAGATGCCCGTGGACCATCAATTACAAGAATTCATTCAATTTAACAAACAATTCAGTCCTTGATTTTGAATTGCATTTCTTATTGATATTATTAGTTGAATTCAAAATTGGAGAGTTGCTCCCATCATTTTTGGTTAACAAGCCTCTTCTTTTGATTCCAAACACACTTTTTGATACATTGATCATGAAATATATCACATGTGGCTAAACAACCTAGTATATTAATTGATTCAAACAAGTATAAACACCAATAAAAATCCAAATCTATTTAAATTCGTCCGCCAAAGGTGCCATTCATCTGGGTTTGCATTTCGTACAAATGTTAACTGGTTTAATTCCTAAATAAAGAGAATTTCTAATCTCCTCATGTTAATTAGGCTCCTCTTGTTGTTACCAGGACTATTTTTCATGCAATAACGTTGAAATTAACTTTTCTTTCTTTCTTAATAACTATATTAATTTTGAAAAAAATACACGTGGACCATCAATTACATGAATTCATTCAATTTCACAAACAATGCTGTCCTTGATTTTGAATTGCATTTCTTATTGATATTATTTGTTGAATTCAAAATTAGAGAGTCGCTCCCATCATTTTTCGTTAACAAGCCTCTTCTTTTGATTCCAAACACACTTTTTGATACATTGATCATGAAGTATAACACATGTGGCTAAACAAGCTAGTATATTAATTGATTCAAACAAGTATAAACACTAATAAAAATCCAAATCTATTTAAATCCATTCGCAAAAGGTGCCGTTCATCTGGGTTTGCATTTCGTACAAATGTTTTCTGGTTTAATTCCTAAATAAAGAGAATTTCTAATCACCTCATGTTAATTAGGCTCCTCTTGTTGTTACTAGGGCTATTTTTCATGCAATAACCTTGAAATTAACTTTTGTTTCTTTCTTAATAACTATATTCATTTTGAAAAAAATGCCCGTGGACCATCAATTACATGAATTCATTCAATTTAACAAACAATTCAGTCCTTGATTTTGAATTGCATTTCTTATTGATATTATTTGTTGAATTCAAAATTGGAGAGTTGCTCCCATCATTTTTGGTTAACAAGCCTCTTCTTTTGATTCCAAACACACTTTTTGATACATTGATCATGAAATATATCACATGTGGCTAAACAACCTAGTATATTAATTGATTCAAACAAGTATAAACACCAATAAAAATCCAAATCTATTTAAATCCACAGGCAAAAGGTGCCATTCGTTAGGGTTTGCATTTCGTACAAATGTTAACTACTTTAATTCCTAAATAATGACAATTTCTAATCTCCTAATGTTAATTAGGCTCCTCTTGCTGTTACCAGGACTATTTTTCATGCAATAACCTTGAAATTAACAATTTGTTTCTTTCTTAATAACTATATTCATTTTGAAAAAGATGCCCGTGGACCATCAATTACATGAATTCATTCAATTTAACAAACAATTCAGTCCTTGATTTTGAATTGCATTTCTTATTGATATTATTAGTTGAATTCAAAATTGGAGAGTTGCTCCCATCATTTTTGGTTAACAAGCCTCTTCTTTTGATTCCAAACACACTTTTTGATACATTGATCATGAAATATAACACATGTGGCTAAACAACCTAGTATATTAATTGATTCAAACAAGTATAAACACCAATAAAAATCCAAATCTATTTAAATCCACAGGCAAAAGGTGCCATTCATCAGGGTTTGCATTTCGTACAAATGTTAACTAGTTTAATTAATAAATAATGACAATTTCTAATCTGCGAATGTTAATTGGGCTCCTCTTGTTGTCACCAGGACTATTTTTCATGCAATAACCTTGAAATTAAAATTTCATTCTTTCTTAATAAATATATTCATTTTGAAAAAAATGCCTGTGGACCATCAATTACATGAATTCATTCAATTTAACAAACAATTCAGTCCT
Organism: Ceriops zippeliana; assembly: GCA_037897445.1. Taxonomy (NCBI): domain Eukaryota; kingdom Viridiplantae; phylum Streptophyta; class Magnoliopsida; order Malpighiales; family Rhizophoraceae; genus Ceriops; species Ceriops zippeliana. Next base: position 100,457 of record JBAPLH010001013.1, read on the forward strand.
TGATTTTGAATTGCATTTCTTATTGATATTATTAGTTGAATTCAAAATTGGAGAGTTGCTCCCATCATTATTGGTTAACAAGCCTCTTCATTTGATTCCAAACACAGTTTTTTGATCCATTGATCATGAGATATAACACATGTGGCTAAACAACCTAGTATATATTAATTGATTCAAACAAGTATAAACACCAATAAAAATCCAAATTATTTTAAATTCGTCCGCCAAAGGTGCCATTCATCGTGTGGTTTGCATTTCGTACAAATGTTAACTACTTTTAATTCCTAAATAAAGAGAATTTCTAATCATCTCATGTTAATTAGGCTCCTCTTGTTGTTACCAGGACTACTATTTTTCATGCAATAACCTTGAACTTAACTTTTGTTTCTTCCTTTAAAGACTATATTCATTTCGAAAAAAATGCACGTGGATCATCAATTACATGAATTCATGCAAGTTAACATTAAATTCAGTCCTTCATTTGGAATTCAAAATTAAAGAGTTGCTCCCATCATTTTTGGTTAACAAGCCTCTTCTTTTGATTCCAAACACACTTTTTGATACATTGATCATGAAATATATCACATGTGGCAAAACAACCTAGTATATTAATTGATTCAAACAAGTATAAACACCAATAAAAATCCAAATCTATTTAAATCCATAGGCAAAAGGTGCCTTTCATCAGGGTTTGCATTTCGTACAAATGTTAACTACTTTAATTCCTAAATAATGACAATTTCTAATCTCCTAATGTTAATTAGGCTCCTCTTGCTGTTACCAGGGCTATTTCTCATGCAATAACCTTGAAATTAACATTTGTTTCTTTCTTAATAACTATATTCATTTTGAAAAAGATGCCCGTGGACCATCAATTACAAGAATTCATTCAATTTAACAAACAATTCAGTCCTTGATTTTGAATTGCATTTCTTATTGATATTATTAGTTGAATTCAAAATTGGAGAGTTGCTCCCATCATTTTTGGTTAACAAGCCTCTTCTTTTGATTCCAAACACACTTTTTGATACATTGATCATGAAATATATCACATGTGGCTAAACAACCTAGTATATTAATTGATTCAAACAAGTATAAACTCCAATAAAAATCCAAATCTATTTAAATCCACAGGCAAACGGTGCCATTCATCAGGATTTGCATTTCGTACAAATGTTAACTAGTTTGATTCCTAAATAATGACAATTTCTAATCTCCTAATGTTAATTAGGCTCCTCTTGCTGTTACCAGGACTATTTTTCATGCAATAACCTTGAACTTAACTTTTGTTTCTTCCTTAATAACTATATTCATTTAGAAAAAAATGCACGTGGATCATCAATTACATGAATTCATTCAAGTTAACATTAAATTCAGTCCTTCATTTGGAATTGCATTTCTTATTGATATTAATTGTTGAATTCAAAATTAAAGAGTTGCTCCCATCATTTTTGGTTAACAAGCCTCTTCATTTGATTCCAAACACACTTTTTGATACATTGATCATGAAATATATCACATGTGGCTAAACAACCTAGTATATTAATTGATTCAAACAAGTATAAACACCAATAAAAATCCAAATCTATTTAAATTCGTCCGCCAAAGGTGCCATTCATCTGGGTTTGCATTTCGTACAAATGTTAACTGGTTTAATTCCTAAATAAAGAGAATTTCTAATCTCCTCATGTTAATTAGGCTCCTCTTGTTGTTACCAGGACTATTTTTCATGCAATAACGTTGAAATTAACTTTTCTTTCTTTCTTAATAACTATATTAATTTTGAAAAAAATGCACGTGGACCATCAATTACATGAATTCATTCAATTTCACAAACAATGCTGTCCTTGATTTTGAATTGCATTTCTTATTGATATTATTTGTTGAATTCAAAATTAGAGAGTCGCTCCCATCATTTTTGGTTAACAAGCCTCTTCTTTTGATTCCAAACACACTTTTTGATACATTGATCATGAAGTATAACACATGTGGCTAAACAAGCTAGTATATTAATTGATTCAAACAAGTATAAACACTAATAAAAATCCAAATCTATTTAAATCCATTCGCAAAAGGTGCCGTTCATCTGGGTTTGCATTTCGTACAAATGTTTTAACTGTTTAATTCCTAAATAAAGAGAATTTTTCTAATCACCTCATGTTAATTAGGCTCCTCTTGTTGTTACCTAGGACTATTTTTCATGCAATAACCTTGAAATTAACTTTTGTTTCTTTTCTTAATAACTATATTCATTTTGAAAAAAATGCACGTGGATCATCAATTACATGAATTCATTCAAGTTAACATTGAATTCAGTCCTTCATTTGGAATTGCATTTCTTATTGATATTAATTGTTGAATTCAAAATTAAAGAGTTGCTCCCATCATTTTTGGTTAACAAGCCTCTTCTTTTGATTCCAAACACACTTTTTGATACATTGATCATGAAATATATCACATGTGGCTAAACAACCTAGTATATTAATTGATTCAAACAAGTATAAACACCAATAAAAATCCAAATCTATTTAAATCCACAGGCAAAAGGTGCCATTCATTAGGGTTTGCATTTCGTACAAATGTTAACTACTTTAATTCCTAAATAATGACAATTTCTAATCTCCTAATGTTAATTAGGCTCCTCTTGCTGTTACCAGGACTATTTTTTCATGCAATAACCTTGAAATTAACATTTGTTTCTTTCTTAATAACTATATTCATTTTTGAAAAAGATGCCCCGTGGACCATCAATTACATGAATTCATTCAATTTAACAAACAATTCAGTCCTTGATTTTGAATTGCATTTCTTATTGATATTATTTAGTTGAATTCAAAATTGGAGAGTTGCTCCCATCATTTTTGGTTAACAAGCCTCTTCTTTTGATTCCAAACACACTTTTTGATACATTGATCATGAAATATATCACATGTGGCTAAACAACATAGTATATTAATTGATTCAAACAAGTATAAACACCAATAAAAATCCAAATCTATTTAAATCCGTCCGCAAAAAGGTGCCATTCATCAGGGTTTGCATTTCGTACAAATGTTAACTAGTTTAATTCCTAAATAATGACAATTTCTAATCACCGAATGTTAATTAGGCTCCTCTTGTTGTTACCAGGACTATTTTTCATGCAATAACCTTGAAATTAAAATTTTTTTTCTTTCTTAATAACTATATTCATTTTGAAAAAAATGCTCCTGTGGACCATCAATTACATGAATTCATTCAATTTAACAAACAATTCAGTCCTTGATTTTGAATTGCATTTCTTATTGATATTATTTGTTGAATTCAAAATTGGAGAGTTGCTCCCATCATTTTTGGTTAACAAGCCTCTTCTTTTGATTCCAAACACACTTTTTGATCCTTTGATCATGAAATATAACACATGTGGCTAAACAACCTAGTATATTAATTGATTCAAACAAGTATAAACACCAATAAAAATCCAAATTATTTAAATTCGTCCGCCAAAGGTGCCATTCATCGTGGTTTGCATTTCGTACAAATGTTAACTGGTTTAATTCCTAAATAAAGAGAATTTCTAATCATCTCATGTTAATTAGGCTCCTCTTGTTGTTACCAGGACTATTTTTCATGCAATAACCTTGAAATTAACTTTTGTTTCTTCCTTAAAGACTATATTCATTTTGAAAAAAAATGCACGTGGATCATCAATTACATGAATTCATGCAAGTTAACATTAAATTCAGTCCTTCATTTGGAATTGCATTTCTTATTGATATTAATTGTTGAATTCAAAATTAAAGAGTTGCTCCCATCATTTTTGGTTAACAAGCCTCTTCTTTTGATTCCAAACACACTTTTTGATACATTGATCATGAAATATATCACATGTGGCAAAACAACCTAGTATATTAATTGATTCAAACAAGTATAAACACCAATAAAAATCCAAATCTATTTAAATCCATAGGCAAAAGGTGCCTTTCATCAGGGTTTGCATTTCGTACAAATGTTAACTACTTTAATTCCTAAATAATGACAATTTCTAATCTCCTAATGTTAATTAGGCTCCTCTTGCTGTTACCAGGGCTATTTTTTCATGCAATAACCTTGAAATTAACATTTGTTTCTTTCTTAATAACTATATTCATTTTGAAAAAAAATGCCCGTGGACCATCAATTACATGAATTCATTCAATTTAACAAACAATTCAGTCCTTGATTTTGAATTGCATTTTTCTTATTGATATTATTAGTTGAATTCAAAATTGGAGAGTTGCTCCCATCATTTTTGGTTAACAAGCCTCTTCTTTTGATTCCAAACACACTTTTTGATACATTGATCATGAAATATATCACATGTGGCTAAACAACCTAGTATATTAATTGATTCAAACAAGTATAAACACCCAATAAAAATCCAAATCTATTTAAATCCACAGGCAAAAGGTGCCATTCATCAGGGTTTGCATTTCGTACAAATGTTAACTAGTTTAATTCCTAAATAATGACAATTTCTAATCTCCTAATGTTAATTAGGCTCCTCTTGCTGTTACCAGGACTATTTTTCATGCAATAACCTTGAAATTAACATTTGTTTCTTTCTTAATAACTATATTCATTTTGAAAAAAAATGCCCACGGACCATCAATTACATGAATTCATTCAATTTAACAAACAATTCAGTCCTTGATTTTGAATTGCATTTCTTATTGATATTATTTGTTGAATTCAAAGTTGGAGAGTTGCTGCCATCATTTTTTGTTAACAAGCCTCTTCTTTTGATTCCAAACACACTTTTTGATCCATTGATCATGAAATATAACACATGTGGCTAAACAACCTAGTATATTAATTGATTCAAACAAGTATAAACACCAATAAAAATCCAAATCTATTTAAATTCGTCCGCCAAAGGTGCCATTCATCTGGGTTTGCATTTCGTACAAATGTTAACTGGTTTAATTCCTAAATAAAGAGAATTTCTAATCTCCTCATGTTAATTAGGCTCCTCTTGTTGTTACCAGGACTATTTTTCATGCAATAACGTTGAAATTAACTTTTCTTTCTTTCTTAATAACTATATTAATTTTGAAAAAAATGCACGTGGACCATCAATTACATGAATTCATTCAATTTGACAAACAATGCTGTCCTTGATTTTGAATTGCATTTCTTATTGATATTATTTGTTGAATTCAAAATTAGAGAGTCGCTCCCATCATTTTTGGTTAACAAGCCTCTTCTTTTGATTCCAAACACACTTTTTGATACATTGATCATGAAGTATAACACATGTGGCTAAACAAGCTAGTATATTAATTGATTCAAACAAGTATAAACACTAATAAAAATCCAAATCTATTTAAATCCATTGGCAAAAGGTGCCATTCATCTGGGTTTGCATTTCGTACAAATGTTTTCTGGTTTAATTCCTAAATAAAGAGAATTTCTAATCACCTCATGTTAATTAGGCTCCTCTTGTTGTTACTAGGACTATTTTTCATGCAATAACCTTGAAATTAACTTTTGTTTCTTTCTTAATAACTATATTCATTTTGAAAAAAATGCACGTGGATCATCAATTACATGAATTCATTCAAGTTAACATTGAATTCAGTCCTTCATTTGGAATTGCATTTCTTATTGATATTAATTGTTGAATTCAAAATTAAAGAGTTGCTCCCATCATTTTTGGTTGACAAGCCTCTTCATTTGATTCCAAACACACTTTTTGATACATTGATCATGAAATATATCACATGTGGCTAAACAACCTAGTATATTAATTGATTCAAACAAGTATAAACACCAATAAAAATCCAAATCTATTTAAATTCACAGGCAAAAGGTGCCATTCATTAGGGTTTGCATTTCGTACAAATGTTAACTACTTTAATTCCTAAATAATGACAATTTCTAATCTCCTAATGTTAATTAGGCTCCTCTTGCTGTTACCAGGACTATTTCTCATGCAATAACCTTGAAATTAACATTTTTTTCTTTCTTAATAACTATATTCATTTTGAAAAAGATGCCCATGGACCATCAATTACATGAATTCATTCAATTTAACAAACAATTCAGTCCTTGATTTTGAATTGCATTTCTTATTGATATTATTAGTTGAATTCAAAATTGGAGAGTTGCTCCCATCATTTTTGGTTAACAAGCCTCTTCTTTTGATTCCAAACACACTTTTTGATACATTGATCATGAAATATATCACATGTGGCTAAACAACCTAGTATATTAATTGATTCAAACAAGTATTAAACACCAATAAAAATCCAAATCTATTTAAATCCACAGGCAAAAGGTGCCATTCATCAGGGTTTGCATTTCGTACAAATGTTAACTAGTTTAATTCCTAAATAATGACAATTTCTAATCTCCTAATGTTAATTAGGCTCCTCTTGTTGTTACCAGGACTATTTTTTCATGCAATAACCTTTGAAATTAACATTTTGTTTCTTTCTTAATAACTATATTCATTTTGAAAAAAAATGCCCGTGGACCATCAATTACATGAATTCATTCAATTTAACAAACAATTCAGTCCTTGATTTTGAATTGCATTTCTTATTGATATTATTTGTTGAATTCAAAATTGGAGAGTTGCTCCCATCATTTTTGTTGTTAACAAGCCTCTTCTTTTGATTCCAAACACACTTTTTGATACATTGATCATGAAATATATAACACATGTGGCTAAACAACCTAGTATATTAATTGATTCAAACAAGTATAAACACCAATAAAAATCCAAATCTATTTAAATTCGTCCGCCAAAGGTGCCATTCATCTGTGGTTTGCATTTCGTACAAATGTTTAACTGGTTTAATTCCTAAATAAAGAGAATTTCTAATCTCCTCATGTTAATTAGGCTCCTCTTGTTGTTACCAGGACTATTTTTCATGCAATAAAACGTTGAAATTAACTTTTGTTTCTTTCTTAATAACTATATTCATTTTGAAAAAAATGCACGTGGACCATCAATTACATGAATTCATTCAATTTGACAAACAATTCTGTTCCTTGATTTTGAATTGCATTTCTTATTGATATTATTTGTTGAATTCAAAATTAGAGAGTCGCTCCCATCATTTTTGGTTAACAAGCCTCTTCTTTTGATTCCAAACACACTTTTTGATACATTGATCATGAAAGTATAACACATGTGGCTAAAAACAACCTAGTATATTAAATTGATTCAAACAAGTATAAACACTAATAAAAATCCAAATCTATTTAAATCCATTGGCAAAAGGTGCCATTCATCTGGGTTTGCATTTCGTACAAATGTTTTCTGGTTTAATTCCTAAATAAAGAGAATTTCTAATCATCTCATGTTAATTAGGCTCCTCTTGCTGTTACCAGGACTATTTTTCATGCAATAACCTTGAAATTAACATTTGTTTCTTTCTTAATAACTATATTCATTTTGAAAAAAATCACCGTGGACCATCAATTACATGAATTCATTCAATTTAACAAACAATGCTGTCCTTGATTTTGAATTGCATTTCTTATTGATATTATTTGTTGAATTCAAAATTAGAGAGTCGCTCCCATCATTTTTGGTTAACAAGCCTCTTCTTTTGATTCCAAACACACTTTTTGATACATTGATCATGAAATATATCACATGTGGCTAAACAACCTAGTATATTAATTGATTCAAACAAGTATAAACTCCAATAAAAATCCAAATCTATTTAAATCCACAGGCAAAAGGTGCCATTCATCAGGGTTTGCATTTCGTACAAATGTAAATTAATTTATTCCTAAATAATGACAATTTCTAATCTCCTAATGTTAATTAGGCTCCTCTTGCTGTTACCAGGACTATTTTTCATGCAATAACCTTGAAATTAACATTTGTTTCTTTCTTAATAACTATATTCATTTTGAAAAAAATGCCCCGTGGACCATCAATTACATGAATTCATTCAATTTAACAAACAATTCAGTCCTTGATTTTGAATTGCATTTCTTATTGATATTATTTGTTGAATTCAAAGTTGGAGAGTTGCTGCCATCATTTTTTGTTAACAAGCCTCTTCTTTTGATTCCAAACACACTTTTTTGATACATTGATCATGAAATATAACACATGTGGCTAAACAACCTAGTATATTAATTGATTTCAAACAAGTATAAACACCAATAAAAATCCAAAATCTATTTAAATTCGTCCGCCAAAGGTGCCATTCATCTGGGTTTGCATTTCGTACAAATGTTAACTGGTTTAATTCCTAAATAAAGAGAATTTCTAATCACCTCATGTTAATTAGGCTCCTCTTGTTGTTACCAGGGACTATTTTTCATGCAATAACGTTGAAATTAACTTTTCTTTCTTTCTTAATAACTATATTAATTTTGAAAAAAAATGCCGTGGACCATCAATTACATGAATTCATTCAATTTGACAAACAATTCAGTCCTTGATTTTGAATTGCATTTCTTATTGATATTATTTTGTTGAATTCAAAAATCAGAGAGTTTCTCCCATCATTTTTGGTTAACAAGCCTCTTCTTTTGATTCCAAACACACTTTTTGATACATTTGATCATGAAATATAACACATGTGGCTAAACAAACCTAGTATATTAATTGATTCAAACAAGTATAAACACCAATAAAAATCCAAAATCTATTTATACTCCGTGGACATCATCAATTACATGAATTCATTCAATTTAACAAACAATTCAGTCCTTGATTTTTGAATTGCATTTCTTATTGATATTATTTGTTGAATTCAAAATTAAAGAGTTGCTCCCATCATTTTTGGTTAACAAGCCTCTTCTTTTGATTCCAAACACACTTTTTGATACATTGATCATTGAATGAGTATAACACATGTGGCTAAACAACCTAGTATATTAATTGATTCAAACAAGTATAAAACACCAATAAAATCCAAATCTATTTTAAATCCATTGGCCAAAGGTGCCATTCATCTGGGTTTGCATTTTCGTACAAATGTTAACTGGTTTAATTCCTAAATAAAGATGAATTTCTAATCACCTCATGTTAATTAGGACTCCTCTTGTTGTATTACTAGGACTATTTTTCATGCAAAACCTTTGAAATTAACATTTGTTTCTTTCTTAATAACTATATTCATTTTGAAACAAATGCACGTGGATCATCAATTACATGAATTCATTCAAGTTAACATTGAATTCAGTCCTTCATTTGAATTGCATTTCTTATTGATATTAATTGTTGAATTCAAAATTAAAGAGTTGCTCCCATCATTTTTGGTTAACAAGCCTCTTCTTTTGATTCCAAACACACTTTTTGATACATTGATCATGAAATATATCACATGTGGCTAAACAACCTAGTATAATTAATTGATTC
>JBAPLH010001014.1:0-48987 GCA_037897445.1 Ceriops zippeliana
TGTTTACAAACACACCTTTTGATACAAAGATCATGAAATTTAACACTTGTACCTAAACGACTAACTATATTCATTACAACAAACAATTCTAAAACTCTATTAACACTCCTAAATGTGGTTTACTTCCAGCAATCGAAGAATTCATTCATCTTGGTTTGCATTTTTTTACAATTGTTAAGTAGTTTCATTCAAAAATAATGAGACATTCAATGCGCCTCCAGCTAATTACACTCCTCTTTTTGTTCCCAAAGACTATTTTTCATACAATGACCATGAAATTATCGTTTGTTTCACATACTTAACGAACTATATTAAATGTGTTGAAATTCAATATCCATGAACCATCTCTACCCTTTAATTCTTTCAATTCCAACAAACAATGGAGTCCCTGATCTTGATTTGGTTTTCTTATTGATATTAATTGGTTGAAACACAAAATAAAGAGTTCCTCCCATCATTTCTTCTTAGCTAGTATCCTTTTTTGTTTACAAACACACTTTTTGTTACAAAGATCATGAAAATTAACACTTGTTGCCTAAACTACTAACTATATTCATTACAAAAAACAATTCTAAACTCTATTAATACTCTAAATGTGTTTACTTCCACCAATCGAAGAATTCATTCATCTTGGTTTGCATTTTTTACAATTGTTAAGTAGTTTCCTTCAAAAATAATGAGACATTCAATGCGCCTCCAGCTAATTACACACTCCTCTTTCTGTTCCAAAGACTATTTTTTCATTCAATGACCATGAAATTATCGTTTGTGTGATCCTTATTGAATATATTAATTTGTGAAATCAATATCCATAGAGCAATCTATACCATGAATTCTTTAAATTCCAACAAACAATGGAGTCACTGATCTTGATTTGCTTTTCTTATTCATATTAATTGGTTGAATTACAAAATAAAGAGTCCGTCCCATCATTTCTACTTAGCAAGTATCCTTTTTTGTCTAGAAACACACTTTCTGATACAAAGATCATGAAATTCACATTTGTGCCTAAACTACGAAGTATATTCATTAAAACAAACCATTCTAAACCCTATTAACACTCTAAATGTGTTTACTTCCACCAATCGAAGAATTCATTCAACTTGGTTTGCATTTTGTAGTACTGTTAAGTAGTTTCATTGAAAAATAATGAGACATTCAATGCGCTTCCAGCTAATTACACTCCTCTTTCTGTTACAAAGACTATTTTTCATTCAATGTCTATGAAATTATCATTTGTTTCATAGCTAACGACTATATTAATTGTGAAATCAATATCCATGAACCATATATACCCTGAATTCTTTCAATTCCAACAAATAATGGAGTCCCTGATCTTGATTTGCTTTTCTTATTGATATTAATTGGTTGAAATACAAAATAAAGAGTCCGTCCCATCATTTCTACTTAGCAAGTATCCTTTTTTGTCTACAAACACTTTTTGATACAAAGATCATGAAATTCACACTTGTGCCTAAGCAACTAAGTATATTCATTAAAACAAACCATTCTAAACCCTATTAACACTCTAAATGTGTTTACATCTACCAATCGAAGAATTCATTCAACTTGGTTTGCATTTTGTAGTACTGTTAAGTAGTTTCATTCAAAAATAATGAGACATTCAATGCGCTTCCAGCTAATTACACTCCTCTTTCTGTTCCAAAGACTATTTTTCATTCAATGTCTATGAAATTATCATTTGTTTCATAGCTAACGACTATATTAATTGTGAAATCAATATCCATGAACCATATATTCCCTGAATTCTTTCAATTCCAACAAATAATGGAGTCCCTTATCTTGCTTTGCATTTCTTATTGATATTAATTGGTTGAAATACAAAATAAAGAGTCCGTCCTATCATTTCTACTTAGCAAGTATCCTTTTTTTATCTACAAACACACTTTTTGATACAAAGATCATGAAATTCACACTTGTGCCTAAACTACTAAGTATATTCATTAAAACAAACCATTCTAAACCCTATTAACACTCTAAATGTGTTTACTTCCACCAATCGAAGAATTCATTTATCTTGGTTTGCATTTCGTACTATTGTTAAGTAGTTTCATTCAAAAATAATGAGACATTCAATGCCCCTCCAGCTAATTACACTCCTCTTTCTCTTCCAAAGACTATTTTTCATTCAATGACCATGAAATTATCGTTTGTTTCATACTTAACGACTATATTAATTGTGAAATCAATATCCATGAACCATTTATACCCTGAATTCTTTCAATTCCAACAAACAATGGAGACCCTGATCTTGATTTGCTTTTCTTATTGATATTAATTGGTTGATATACAAAATAAAGAGTCTGTCCCATCATTTCTTCTTGGCAAGTATCCTTTTTTGTTTACAAACACACCTTTTGATACAAAGATCATGAAATTAACACTTGTGCCTAGACGACTAACTATATTCATTACAACAAACAATTCTAAACTCTATTAACACTCTAAATGTGTTTAGTTCCACCAATCGAAGAATTCATTCATCTTGGTTTGCATTTAGTACAATTGTTAAGTAGTTTCGTTCAAAAATAATGAGACATTCAATGCGCCTCCAGCTAATTACACTCCTCTTTCTGTTCCAAAGACTATTTTTCATACAATGACCATGAAATTATCGTTTGTTTCATACTTAACGACTATATTAATTGCGAAATCAATATCCATGAACCATCTATACCCTTAATTCTTTCAATTCCAACAAACAATGGAGTCCCTGATCTTGACTTGCTTTTCTTATTGATATTAATTGGTTGAAATGCAAAATATAGAGTCCGTCCCATCATTTCTACTTAGCAAGTATCCTTTTTTGTCTACAAACACTTTTTGATACAAAGATCATGAAATTCACACTTGTGCCTAAGCAACTAAGTATATTCATTAAAACAAACCATTCTAAACCCTATTAACACACTAAATGTGTTTACTTTTACCAATCGAAGAATTCATTCATCTTGGTTTGCATTTTGTACTATTGTTAAGTAGTTTCATTCAAAAATAATGAGACATTCAATGCGCCTCCAGCTAATTACACTCCTCTTTCTGTTCCAAAGACTATTTTTCATTCAATGACCATGAAATTATCGTTTGGTTCATCCTTAACGACTATATTAATTATGAAATCAATATCCATCAACCATCTGTACCCTGAATTCTTTCAATTCCAACAAGCAATGGAGTCCCTGATCTTGATTTGCTTTTCTTATTGATATTAATTGGTTGATATACAAAATAAAGAGTCCGTCCCATCATTTCTTCTTAGCAAGTATCCTTTTTTGTTTACAAACACACTTTTTGATATAAAGATCATGAAATTAACACTTGTGCCTAAACGACTAACTATATTCATTACAACAAACAATTCTAAACTCTATTAACACTCTAAATGTGTTTACTTCCACCAATCGAAGAATTCATTCATCTTGGTTCACATTTACTACAATTGTTAAGTAGTTTCGTTCAAAAATAATGAGACATTCAATGCGCCTCCAGCTAATTACACTCCTCTATCTGTTCCAAAGACTATTTTTCATTTAATGACCATGAAATTATTGTTTGTTTCATACTTAACGACTATATTAATTGTGAAATCAATATCCATGAACCATCTATACCCTGAATTCTTTCAATTCCAACAAACAATGGCATCGCTGATCTTGATTTGCTTTTCATATTGATATTAATTGGTTGAAATACAAAATAAAGAGTCCGTCCCATCATTTCTACTTAGCAAGTATCCTTTTTTGTCTACAAACACACTTTTTGATACAAAGATCATGAGATTCACACTTGTGCCTAAACTACTAAGTATATTCATTAAAACAGATCATTCTAAACCCTATTAACACTCTAAATGTGTTTACCTCCACCAATCGAAGAATTCATTCATCTTGATTTGCATTTGGTACTATTGTTATGTAGTTTCATTCAAAAATAATGAGACATTCAATGCGCCTCCAGTTAATTACACTCCTCTTTCTGTTCCAAAGACTATTTTTCATTCAATGACCATGAAATTATCGTTTGTTTCATACTTAACGACTATATTAATTGTGAAATCAATATCCATCAACCATCTATTCCCTGAATTCTTTTAATTCCAACAAACAATGGAGTTGCTGATCTTGATTTGCTTTTCTTATTGATATTAATTGGTTGAAATACAAAATAAAGAGTTCGTCCCATCATTTCTACTTAGCTAGTATCCTTTTTTGTCTACAAACAAACTTCTTGATACAAAGATCATGAAATTAACACTTGTGCCTAAACTACTAACAACATTCATTAAAACAAACAATTCTAAACTCTATTAACATTCTAAATGTGTTTACTTCCACCAATCGAAGAATTCATTCATCTTCGTTTGCATTTAGTACAATTGTTAAGTTATTTCATTCAAAAATAATGAGACATTCAATTTGACTCCAGCTAATTACACTCGTCTTTATGTTCCAAAGACTATTTTTCATTCAATGACCATGAAATTATCATTTGTTTCATACTTAACGACTATATTAATTGTGAAATCAATATCCCTGAACCATCTATACCCTGAATTCTTTCAATTCCAACAAACAATGGAGTCAATGATATTGATTTGCTTTTCTTATTGATATTAATTGGTTGAAATACAAAATAAAGAGTCTGTCCCATCATTTCTACATAGCTAGTATCCTTTTTTGTCTACAAACACACTTTTTGATGCAAAGATCATGAAACTCACACTTGTGCCTAAACTACTAACAATATTCATTAAAACAAACCATTCTAAACCCTATTAACACTCTAAATGTGTTTACATCCACCAATCGAAGAATTCATTCATCTTGGTTTGCATTTTGTAGTACTGTTAAGTAGTTTCATTAAAAAATAATGAGACATTCAATGCGCTTCAGCTCCAGCTAATCACACTCCTCTTTCTGTTCCAAAAGACTATTTTTCCTTCAATGTCTATGAAATTATCGTTTGTTTCATACGTAACGACTATATTAATTGTGAAATGAATATCCATGAACCATATATACCCTGAATTCTTTCAATTCCAACAAATAATGGAGTCGCTGATCTTGATTTGCTTTTCTTATTGATATTAATTGGTTGAAATACAAAATAAAGAGTCCGGCCCATCATTTCTACTTAGCAAGCATCCTTTTTTTGTCTACAAACACATTTTTTGATACAAAGATCATGAAAATCACACTTGTGCCTAAACCACGAAGTATATTCATTAAAACAAACCATTCTAAACCCTATTAACAATCTAAATGTGTTTACCTCCACCAATCAAAGAATTCATTCATCTTGGTTTGCATTTCGTACTATTGTTATGTAGTTTCATTCAAAAATAATGAGACATTCAATGCGCCTCCAGTTAATTACACTCCTCTTTCTATTCCAAAGACTATTTTTCATTCAATGACCATGAGATTATCGTTTGTTTCATACTTAACGACTATATTAATTGTGAAATCAATATCCATGAACCATCTATACCCTGAATTCTTTCAATTCCAACAAGCAATGGAGTCCCTGATCTTGATTTGCTTTTCTTATTTATATTAATTGGTTGAAACACAAAATAAAGAGTCTGTCCCATCATTTCTTCTTAGCAAGTAACCTTTTTTGTTTACAAACACACTTTTTGATACAAAGATCATGAAATTAACACTTGTGCCTAAACTACTAACAATATTCATTAAAACAAACCATTCTAAACCCTATTAACACACTAAATGTGTTTACATCCACCAATCGAAGAATTCATTCATCTTGGTTTGCATTTTGTAGTACTGTTAAGTAGTTTCATTAAAAAATAATGAGACATTCAATGCGCTTCCAGCTAATTACACTGCTCTTTCTGTTCCAAAGACTATTTTTTTCATGTCAATGACCATGAAATTATCGTTTGTTTCATACTTAACGACTATATTAATTGTGAAATCAATATCCATGAACCATATATACCTTGAATTCTTTCAATTCCAACAAATAATGGAGTCCCTGATCTTGATTTGCTTTTCTTATTGCTATTAATTGGTTGAAATACAAAATAAAGAGTCCGTCCCATCATTTCTACTTAGCAAGTATCCTTTTTTGTCTACAAACACACTTTTTGATACAAAGATCATGAGATTCACACTTGTGCCTAAACTACTAAGTATATTCATTAAAAACAGATCATTCTAAACCCTATTAACACTCTAAATGTGTTTACCTCCACCAATCGAAGAATTCATTCATCTTGATTTGCATTTGGTACTATTGTTAAGTAGTTTCATTCAAAAATAATGAGACATTCAATGCGCCTCCAGTTAATTACACTCCTCTTTCTGTTCCAAAGACTATTTTTCATTCAATGACCATGAAATTATCGTTTGTTTCATACTTAACGACTATATTAATTGTGAAATCAATATCCATCAACCATCTATTCCCTGAATTCTTTGAATTCCAACAAACAATGGAGTCCCTGATCTTGATTTACTTTTCTTATTGATATTTAATTGGTTGAAATACAAAATAAAGAGTTCGTCCCATCATTTCTACTTAGCTAGTATCCTTTTTTTGTCTACAAACAAACTTTCTTGATACAAAGATCATGAAATTAACACTTGTGCCTAAACTACTAACAACATTCATTAAAACAAACAATTCTAAACTCTATTAACATTCTAAATGTGTTTACTTCCACCAATCGAAGAATTCATTCATCTTCGTTTGCATTTAGTACAATTGTTAAGTTATTTCATTCAAAAATAATGAGACATTCAATTTGCCTCCAGCTAATTACACTCGTCTTTATGTTCCAAAGACTATTTTTCATTCAATGACCATGAAATTATCATTTGTTTCATACTTAACGACTATATTAATTGTGAAATCAATATCCCTGAACCATCTATACCCTGAATTCTTTCAATTCCAACAAACAATGGAGTCACTGATATTGATTTGCTTTTCTTATTGATATTAATTGGTTGAAATACAAAATAAAGAGTCTGTCCCATCATTTCTACATAGCTAGTATCCTTTTTTGTCTACAAACACACTTTTTGATACAAAGATCATGAAACTCACACTTGTGCCTAAACTACTAACAATATTCATTAAAACAAACCATTCTAAACCCCATTAACACTCTAAATGTGTTTACATCCACCAATCGAAGAATTCATTCATCTTGGTTTGCATTTTGTAGTACTGTTAAGTAGTTTCATTAAAAAATAATGAGACATTCAATGCGCTTCCAGCTAATTACACACCTCTTTCTGTTCCAAAGACTATTTTTCCTTCAATGTCTATGAAATTATCGTTTGTTTCATACGTAACGACTATATTAATTGTGAAATCAATATCCATGAACCATATATACCCTGAATTCTTTCAATTCCAACAAATAATGGAGTCGCTGATCTTGATTTGCTTTTCTTATTGATATTAATTGGTTGAAATACAAAATAAAGAGTCTGTCCCATCATTTCTACATAGCTAGTATCCTTTTTTGTCTACAAACACACTTTTTGATACAAAGATCATGAAATTCACACTTGTGCCTAAACTACTAACAATATTCATTAAAACAAACCATTCTAAACCCTATTAACACTCTAAATGTGTTTACATCCACCAATCAAAGAATTCATTCATCTTGGTTTGCATTTTGTAGTACTGTTAAGTAGTTTCATTAAAAAATAATGAGACATTCAATGCGCTTCCAGCTAATTACACTCCTCTTTCTGTTCCAAAGACTATTTTTCCTTCAATGTCTATGAAATTATCGTTTGTTTCATACGTAACGACTATATTAATTGTGAAATCAATATCCATGAACCATATATACCCTGAATTCTTTCAATTCCAACAAATAATGGAGTCGCTGATCTTGATTTGCTTTTCTTATTGATATTAATTGGTTGAAATACAAAATAAAGAGTCCGGCCCATCATTTCTACTTAGCAAGCATCCTTTTTTGTCTACAAACACATTTTTTGATACAAAGATCATGAAAATCACACGTGTGCCTAAACCACGAAGTATATTCATTAAAACAAACCATTCTAAACCCTATTAACAATCTAAATGTGTTTACCTCCACCAATCAAAGAATTCATTCATCTTGGTTTGCATTTCGTACTATTGTTATGTAGTTTCATTCAAAAATAATGAGACATTCAATGCGCCTCCAGTTAATTACACTCCTCTTTCTATTCCAAAGACTATTTTTCATTCAATGACCATGAAATTATCGTTTGTTTCATACTTAACGACTATATTAATTGTGAAATCAATATCCATGAACCATCTATACCCTGAATTCTTTCAATTCCAACAAGCAATGGAGTCCCTGATCTTGATTTGCTTTTCTTATTGATATTAATTGGTTGAAACACAAAATAAAGAGTCTGTCCCATCATTTCTTCTTAGCAAGTATCCTTTTTTGTTTACAAACACACTTTTTGATACAAAGATCATGAAATTAACACTTGTGCCTAAACTACTAACAATATTCATTAAAACAAACCATTCTAAACCCTATTAACACTCTAAATGTGTTTACATCCACCAATCGAAGAATTCATTCATCTTGGTTTGCATTTTGTAGTACTGTTAAGTAGTTTCATTAAAAAATAATGAGACATTCAATGCGCTTCCAGCTAATTACACTGCTCTTTCTGTTCCAAAGACTATTTTTCATTCAATGACCATGAAATTATCGTTTGTTTCATACTTAACGACTATATTAATTGTGAAATCAATATCCATGAACCATATATACCTTGAATTCATTCAATTCCAACAAATAATGGAGTCCCTGATCTTGATTTGCTTTTCTTATTGCTATTAATTGGTTGAAATACAAAATAAAGAGTCCGTCCCATCATTTCTACTTAGCAAGTATCCTTTTTTGTCTACAAACACACTTTTTGATACAAAGATCATGAGATTCACACTTGTGCCTAAACTACTAAGTATATTCATTAAAACAGATCATTCTAAACCCTATTAACACTCTAAATGTGTTTACCTCCACCAATCGAAGAATTCATTCATCTTGATTTGCATTTGGTACTATTGTTAAGTAGTTTCATTCAAAAATAATGAGACATTCAATGCGCCTCCAGTTAATTACACTCCTCTTTCTGTTCCAAAGACTATTTTTCATTCAATGACCATGAAATTATCGTTTGTTTCATACTTAACGACTATATTAATTGTGAAATCAATATCCATCAACCATCTATTCCCTGAATTCTTTCAATTCCAACAAACAATGGAGTTGCTGATCTTGATTTGCTTTTCTTATTGATATTAATTGGTTGAAATACAAAATAAAGAGTTCGTCCCATCATTTCTACTTAGCTAGTATCCTTTTTTGTCTACAAACAAAACTTTTTGATACAAAGATCATGAAATTAACACTTGTGCCTAAACTACTAACAACATTCATTAAAACAAACAATTCTAAACTCTATTAACATTCTAAATGTGTTTACTTCCACCAATCGAAGAATTCATTCATCTTCGTTTGCATTTAGTACAATTGTTAAGTTATTTCATTCAAAAATAATGAGACATTCAATTTGCCTCCAGCTAATTACACTCGTCTTTATGTTCCAAAGACTATTTTTCATTCAATGACCATGAAATTATCATTTGTTTCATACTTAACGACTATATTAATTGTGAAATCAATATCCATGAACCATCTATACCCTGAATTCTTTCAATTCCAACAAACAATGGAGTCACTGATCTTGATTTGCTTTTCTTA
This sequence comes from Ceriops zippeliana, assembly GCA_037897445.1. Classification (NCBI taxonomy): domain Eukaryota; kingdom Viridiplantae; phylum Streptophyta; class Magnoliopsida; order Malpighiales; family Rhizophoraceae; genus Ceriops; species Ceriops zippeliana. The sequence continues at coordinate 9,791 of JBAPLH010001014.1, forward strand.
TTGATATTAATTGGTTGAAATACAAAATAAAGAGTCTGTCCCATCATTTCTACTTAGCTAGTATCCTTTTTTGTCTACAAACACACTTTTTTGATGCAAAGATCATGAAATTCACACTTGTGCCTAAACTACTAACAATATTCATTAAAACAAACCATTCTAAAACCCCATTAACACTCTAAATGTGTGTTTACATCCACCAATCGAAGAATTCATTCATCTTGGTTTGCATTTTGTAGTACTGTTAAGTAGTTTCATTAAAAAATAATGAGACATTCAATGCGCTTCCAGCTAATTACACACCTCTTTCTGTTCCAAAGACTATTTTTCCTTCAATGTCTATGAAATTATCGTTTGTTTCATACGTAACGACTATATTAATTGTGAAATCAATATCCATGAACCATATATACCCTGAATTCTTTCAATTCCAACAAATAATGGAGTCGCTGATCTTGATTTGCTTTTCTTATTGATATTTAATTGGTTGAAATACAAAATAAAGAGTCTGTCCCATCATTTCTACATAGCTAGTATCCTTTTTTGTCTACAAACACACTTTTTGATACAAAGATCATGAAATTCACACTTGTGCCTAAACTACTAACAATATTCATTAAAACAAACCATTCTAAACCCTATTAACACTCTAAATGTGTTTACATCCACCAATCAAAGAATTCATTCATCTTGGTTTGCATTTTGTAGTACTGTTAAGTAGTTTCATTAAAAAATAATGAGACATTCAATGCGCTTCCAGCTAATTACACTCCTCTGTCTGTTCCAAAGACTATTTTTCCTTCAATGTCTATGAAATTATCGTTTGTTTCATACGTAACGACTATATTAATTGTGAAATCAATATCCATGAACCATATATACCCTGAATTCTTTCAATTCCAACAAATAATGGAGTCGCTGATCTTGATTTGCTTTTCTTATTGATATTAATTGGTTGAAATACAAAATAAAGAGTCCGACCCATCATTTCTACTTAGCAAGCATCCTTTTTTGTCTACAAACACATTTTTTGATACAAAGATCATGAAAATCACGCTTGTGCCTAAACCACGAAGTATATTCATTAAAACAAACCATTATAAACCCTATTAACAATCTAAATGTGTTTACCTCCACCAATCAAAGAATTCATTCATCTTGGTTTGCATTTCGTACTATTGTTATGTAGTTTCATTCAAAAATAATGAGACATTCAATGCGCCTCCAGTTAATTACACTCCTCTTTCTGTTCCAAAGACTATTTTTCATTCAATGACCATGAAATTATCGTTTGTTTCATACTTAACGACTATATTAATTGTGAAATCAATATCCATGAACCATCTATACCCTGAATTCTTTCAATTCCAACAAGCAATGGAGTCCCTGATCTTGATTTGCTTTTCTTATTTATATTAATTGGTTGAAACACAAAATAAAGAGTCTGTCCCATCATTTCTTCTTAGCAAGTAACCTTTTTTGTTTACAAAAACACTTTTTGATACAAAGATCATGAAATTAACACTTGTGCCTAAACTACTAACAATATTCATTAAAACAAACCATTCTAAACCCTATTAACACTCTAAATGTGTTTACATCCACCAATCGAAGAATTCATTCATCTTGGTTTGCATTTTGTAGTACTGTTAAGTAGTTTCATTAAAAAATAATGAGACATTCAATGCACTTCCAGCTAATTACACTGCTCTTTCTGTTCCAAAGACTATTTTTCATTCAATGACCATGAAATTATCGTTTGTTTCATACTTAACGACTATATTAATTGTGAAATCAATATCCATGAACCATATATACCTTGAATTCTTACAATTCCAACAAATAATGGAGTCCCTGATCTTGATTTGCTTTTCTTATTGATATTAATTGGTTGAAATACAAAATAAACAGTCTGTCCCATCATTTCTACTTAGAAAGTATCCTTTTTTGTCTCCAAACACTTTTTGATACAAAGATCATGAAATTCACACTTGTGCCTAAACTACTAAGTATATTCATTAAAACAAACCATTCTAAACCCTATTAACACTCTAAATGTGTTTACTTCCACCAATCAAAGAATTCATTCATCTTGGTTTGCATTTCGTACTATTGTTAAGTAGTTTCATTCAAAAATAATGAGACATTCAATGCCCCTCCAGCTAATTACACTCCTCTTTCTATTCCAAAGACTATTTTTCATTCAATGACCATGAAATTATCGTTTGTTTCATACTTAACGACTATATTAATTATGAAATCAATATCCATGAACCATCTATATCCTGAATTCCTTTAATTCCAACAAGCAATGGAGACCCTGATCTTGATTTGCTTTTCTTATTGATATTAATTGGTTGATATACAAAATAAAGAGTCCGTCCCATCATTTCTTCTTAGCAAGTATCCTTTTTTGTCCACAAACACACCTTTTGATACAAAGATCATGAAATTAATACTTGTGCCTAAACAACTAACTATATTCATTAAAACAAACAATTCTAAACTCTATTAACACTCTAAATGTGTTTACTTCCACCAATTGAAGAATTCATTCATCTTGGTTTGCATTTAGTACAATTGTTAAGTAGTTTCGTTCAAAAATAATGAGACATTCAATGCGCCTCCAGCTAATTACACTCCTCTTTCTGTTCCAAAGACTATTTTTCATACAATGACCATGAAATTATCGTTTGTTTCATACTTAATGACTATATTAATTGTGAAATCAATATCCATGAACCATCTATACCCTGAATTCTTTCCATTCTAACAAACAATGCAGTCCCTGATCTTGATTTGCTTTTCTTATTGATATTAATTGGTTGAAACACAAAATAAAGAGTTCGTCCCATCATTTCTTCTTAGCTAGTATCCTTTTTTGTTTACAAACACACTTTTTGATACAAAGATCATGAAATTAACAATTGTGCCTAAACTACTAACTATATTCATTACAAAAAACAATTCTAACCTCTATTAACACTCTAAATGTGTTTACTTCCACCAATCGAAGAATTCATTCATCTTGGTTTGCATTTTTTACAATTGTTAAGTAGTTTCATTCAAAAATAATGAGACATTCAATGCGCCTCCAGCTAATTACACTCCTCTTTCTGTTCCAAAGACTATTTTTCATTCAATGACCATGAAATTATCATTTGTGTGATCCTTATTGAATATATTAATTGTGAAATCAATATCCATGAACAATCTATACCATGAATTCGTTAAATTCCAACAAACAATGGAGTCACTGATCTTGATTTGCTTTTCTTATTGATATTAATTGTTGATATACAAAATAAAGAGTCCGTCCCATCATTTCTTCTTAGCAAGTATCCTTTTTTGTTTACAAACACACCTTTTGAAACAAAGATCATAAAATTAACACTTGTGCCTAAACGACTAACTATATTCATTACAACAAACAATTCTAAATTCTATTAACACTCTAAATGTGTTTACTTCCACCAGTCGAAGAATTCATTCATCTTGGTTTGCATTTAGTACAATTGTTAAGTAGTTTCGTTCAAAATTAATGAGACATTCAATGCGCCTCCAGCTAATTACACTCCTCTTTCTGTTCCAAAGACTATTTTTCATACAATGACCATGAAATTATCGTTTGTGTGATCCTTATTGAATATATTAATTGTGAAATCAATATCCATGAACAATCTATACCATGAATTTTTGAATTCTAACAAACAATGGAGTCACTGATCTTGATTTGCTTTTCTTATTGATATTAATTGGTTGAAATACAAAATAAAGAGTTTGTCCCATCATTTCTACTTAGCAAGTATCCTTTTTTGTCTACAAACATACTTTTTGATACAAAGATCATGAAATTCACACTTGTGCCTAAACTACGAAGTATGTTCGTTAAAACATACCATTCTAAACCCTATTAACACTCTAAATGTGTTTACTTCCACCAATCGAAGAATTCATTCATCTTGGTTTGCATTTCGTACTATTGTTAAGTAGTTTCATTCAAAAATAATGAGACATTCAATGCGCCTCCAGGTAATTACCCTCCTCTTTCTGTTTCAAAGACTAATTTTCATTCAATGACCATGAAATTATCGTTTGTTTCATACTTAACGACTATATTAATTGTGAAATCAATATCCATCAACCATCTATACCCTGAATTCTTTCAATTCCAACAATCAATGGAGTCCTTGATCTTGATTTGCTTTTCTTATTGATATTAATTGGTTGAAACACAAAATAAAGAGTCTGTCCGATCATTTCTTCTTAGCAAGTATCCTTTTTTGTTTACAAACACACTTTTTGATACAAAGATCATGAAATTAACACTTGTGCCTAAACTACTAACAATATTCATTAAAACACACCATTCTAAACCCTATTAACACTCTAAATGTGTTTACTTCCACCAATCGAAGAATTCATTCATCTTGGTTTGCAGTTAGTACATTTGTTAAGTTGTTTCATTCAAAAATAACGAGACATTCAATGTGCCTCCAGCTAATTACACTCGTCTTTCTGTTCCAAAGACTATTTTTCATTCAATGACCATGAAATTATCGTTTGTTTCATACTTAATGACTATATTAATTGTGAAATCAATATCCATGAACCATATATACCCTGAATTCTTTCAATTCTAACAAATAATGGAGTCCCTGATCTTGATTTGCTTTTCTTATTGATATTAATTGGTTGAAATACAAAATAAAGAGCCCATCCCATCATTTCTACTTAGCAAGTATCCTTTTTTGTCTACAAACACACTTTTTGATACAAAGATCATGAAATTCACACTTGTGCCTAAACTACGAAGTACATTCATTAAAACAAACCATTCTAAACCCTATTAACACTCTAAATGTGTTTACTTCCACCAATCGAAGAATTCATTCATCTTGGTTTGCATTTAGTACATTTGTTAAGTTGTTTCATTCAAAAATAATGAGACATTCAATGTGCCTCCAGCTAATTACACTCCTCTTTCTGTTCCAAAGACTATTTTTCATTCAATGACCATGAAATTATCGTTTTTTTCATACTTAACGACTATATTAATTGTGAAATCAATATGCATCAACCATCTATACCCTGAATTCTTTCAATTCCAACAAGCAATGGAGTCCCTGATCTTGATTTGCTTTTCTTATTGATATTAATTGGTTGAAACACAAAATAAAGAGTCTGTCCCATCATTTCTTCTTAGCAAGTATCCTTTTTTGTTTACAAACACACTTTTTGATACAAAGATCATGAAATTAACACTTGTGCCTAAACTACTAACAATATTCAATAAAATAAACCATTCTAAAACCTATTAACACTCTAAATGTGTTTACATCCACCAATCGAAGAATTCATTCAACATGGTTTGCATTTTGTAGTACTGTTAAGTAGTTTCATTCAGAAATAATGAGACATTCAATGCGCTTCCAGCTAATTACACTCCTCTTTCTGTTCCAAAGACTATTTTTCATTCAATGTCTATGAAATTATCATTTGTTTCATACTTAACGACTATATTAATTGTGAAATCAATATCCATGAACCATATATACCCTGAATTCTTTCAATTCCAACAAATAATGGAGTCCCTTATCTTGCTTTGCTTTTCTTATTGATATTAATTGGTTGAAATACAAAATAAAGAGTCCGTCCCATGATTTCTACTTAGCAAGTATCCTTTTTTGTCTACAAATACTTTTTGATACAAAGATCATGAAATTCACACTTGTGCGTAAACTACTAAGTATATTCATTAAAACTAACCATTCTAAACCCTATTAACACTCTAAATGTGTTTACTTCCACCAATCAAAGAATTCATTCATCTTGGTTTGCATTTCGTACTATTGTTAAGTAGTTTCATTCAAAAATAATGAGACATTTAATGCCCCTCATGAGACATCTATATCCTAAATTCTTTTAATTCCAACAAACAATGGAGACCCTGATCTTGATTTACTTTTCTTATTGATATTAATTGGTTGATATACAAAATAAAGAGTCCGTCCCATCATTTCTTCTTAGCAAGTATCCTTTTTTGTTTACAAACACACCTTTTGATACAAAGATCATGAAATTAACACTTGTGCCTAAACGACTAACTATATTCATTAAAACAAACAATTCTAAACTCTATTAACACTCTAAATGTGTTTACTTCCACCAATTGAAGAATTCATTCATCTTGGTTTGCATTTAGTACAATTGTTAAGTAGTTTCGTTCAAAAATAATGAGACATTCAATGCGCCTCCAGCTAATTACACTTCTCTTTCTGTTCCAAAGACTATTTTTCATACAATGACCATGAAATTATCGTTTGTTTCATACTTAATGACTATATTAATTGTGAAATCAATATCCATGAACCATCTATACCCTGAATTCTTTCAATTCTAACAAACAATGCAGTCCCTGATCTTGATTTGCTTTTCTTATTGATATTAATTGGTTGAAACACAAAATAAAGAGTTCGTCCCATCATTTCTTCTTAGCTAGTATCCTTTTTTGTTTAGAAACACACTTTTTGATACAAAGATCATGAAATTAACAATTGTGCCTAAACTACTAACTATATTCATTACAAAAAACAATTCTAAACTCTATTAACACTCTAAATGTGTTTACTTCCACCAATCGAAGAATTCATGCATCTTGGTTTGCATTTTTTACAATTGTTAAGTAGTTTCATTCAAAAATAATGAGACATTCAATGCGCCTCCAGCTAATTACACTCCTCTTTCTGTTCCAAATACTATTTTTCATTCAATGACCATGAAATTATCGTTTGTGTGATCCTTATTGAATATATTAATTGTGAAATCAATATCCATGAACAATCTATACCATGAATTCGTTAAATTCCAACAAACAATGGAGTCACTGATCTTGATTTGCTTTTCTTATTGATATTAATTGGTTAAAATACAAAATAAAGAGTCTATCCCATCATTTCTACTTAGCAACTATCCTTTTTCGTCTACAAACACACTTTTTGATACAAAGATCATGAAATTCATACTTGTGCCTAAACTACTAAGTATATTCTTTAAAACAAACCATTCTAAACCCTATTAACACTTTTAATGTGTTTACTTCCACCAATCAAAGAATTCATTCATCTTGGTTTGCATTTAGTACAATTGTTAAGTAGTTTCATTAAAAAATAATGAGACATTCAATGCGCCTCTAGCTAATTGCACTCCTCTTTCTATTCCAAAGACTATTTTTTATTCAAAAACCATGAAATTATCGTTTGTTTCATACTTAAACGACTATATTAATTGTGAAATCAATATCCATGAACCATCTATACCCTGAATTCTTTCAATTCCAACAAACAATGGAGACCCTGATCTTGATTTGCTTTTCTTATTGATATTAATTGGTTGATATACAAAATAAAGAGTCCGTCCCATCATTTCTTCTTAGCAAGTATCCTATTTTGTTTACAAACACACCTTTTGATACAAAGATCATGAAATTAACACTTGTGCCTAAACGACTAACTATATTCATTACAACAAACAATTCTAAATTCCATTAACACTCTAAATGTGTTTACTTCCACCAATCGAAGAATTCATTCATCTTGGTTTGCATTTAGTACAATTGTTAAGTAGTTTCGTTCAAAATTAATGAGACATTCAATGCGCCTCCAGCTAATTACACTCCTTTTTCTGTTCCAAAGACTATTTTTCATACAATGACCATGAAATTATCGTTTGTGTGATCCTTATTAAATATATTAATTGTGAAATCAATATCCATGAACAATCTATACCATGAATTCTTTAAATTCTAACAAACAATGGAGTCGCTGATCTTGATTTGCTTTTCTTATTGATATTAATTGGTTGAAATACAAAATAAAGACTCCGTCCCATCATTTCTACTTAGCAAGTATCCTTTTTTGTCTACAAACACTTTTTGATACAAAGATCATGAAATTCACACTTGTGCCTAAACTACTAAGTATATTCATTAAAACAAACCATTCTAAACCCTATTAACACTCTAAATGTGTTTACTTCCACCAATCGAAGAATTCATTCATCTTGGTTTGCATTTTGTACTATTATTAAGTAGTTTCATTCAAAAATAATGAGACATTCAATGCGCCACCAGCTAATTACACACCTCTTTCTATTCCAAAGACTATTTTTCATTCAATGACCATGAAATTATCGTTTGTTTCATACTTAACGACTATATTAATTGTGAAATCAATATCCATGAACCATCTATACCCTGAATTCTTTCAATTCCAACAAACAATGGAGACCCAGATCTTGATTTTCTTTTCTTATTGATATTAATTGGTTGATATACAAAATAAAGAGTCCGTCCCATCATTTCTTCTTAGCAAGTATCCTTTTTTGTTTACAAACACACCTTTTGATACAAAGATCATGAAATTAACACTTGTGCCTAAACGACTAACTATATTCATTACAACAAACAATTCTAAACTCTATTAACACTCTAAATGTGTTTATTTCCACCAATCGAAGAATTCATTCATCTTGGTTTGCATTTAGTACAATTGTTAAGTAGTTTCGTTCAAAATTAATGAGACATTCAATGTGCCTCCAGCTAATTACACTCCTCTTTCTGTTCCAAAGACTATTTTTCATACAATGACCATGAAATTATCGTTTGTTTCATACTTAACGACAATATTAATTGTGAAATCGATATCCATGAACCATCTATACCCTGAATTCTTTCAATTCTAACAAACAATGCAGTCCCTGATCTTGATTTGCTTTTCTTATTGATATTAATTGGTTGATATACAAAATAAAGAGTCCGTCCCATCATTTCTTCTTAGCAAGTATCCTTTTTTGTTTACAAACACACCTTTTGATACAAAGATCATGAAATTAACACTTGTGCCTAAACGACTAACTATATTCATTACAACAAACAATTCTAAACTCTATTAACACTCTAAATGTGTTTATTTCCACCAATCGAAGAATTCATTCATCTTGGTTTGCATTTAGTACAATTGTTAAGTAGTTTCGTTCAAAATTAATGAGACATTCAATGTGCCTCCAGCTGATTACACTCCTCTTTCTGTTCCAAAGACTATTTTTCATACAATGACCATGAAATTATCGTTTGTTTCATACTTAACGACAATATTAATTGTGAAATCGATATCCATGAACCATCTATACCCTGAATTCTTTCAATTCTAACAAACAATGCAGTCCCTGATCTTGATTTGCTTTTCTTATTGATATTAATTGGTTGAAACACAAAATAAAGAGTTCGTCCCATCATTTCTTCTTAGCTAGTATCCTTTTTTGTTTACAAACACACTTTTTGATACAAAGATCATGAAATTAACACTTGTGCCTAAACTACTAACTATATTCATTACAAAAAACAATTCTAAACTCTATTAACACTCTAAATGTGTTTACTTCCACCAATCGAAGAATTCATTCATCTTGGTTTGCATTTTTTACAATTGTTAAGTAGTTTCATTCAAAAATAATGAGACATTCAATGCGCCTCCAGCTAATTACACTCCTCTTTCTGTTCCAAAGACTATTTTTCATTCAATGACCATGAAATTATCGTTTGTGTGATCCTTATTGAATATATTAATTGTGAAATCAATATCCATGAACAATCTATACCATGAATTCGTTAAATTCCAACAAACAATGGAGTCACTGATCTTGATTTGCTTTTCTTATTGATATTAATTGGTTGAAATACAAAATAAAGAGTCTATGCCATCATTTCTACTTAGCAACTATCCTTTTTCGTCTACAAACACACTTTTTGATACAAAGATCATGAAATTCATACTTGTGCCTAAACTACTAAGTATATTCATTAAAACAAACCATTCTAAACCCTATTAACACTCTTAATGTGTTTACTTCCACCAATCAAAGAATTCATTCATCTTGGTTTGCATTTAGTACAATTGTTAAGTAGTTTCATTCAAAAATAATGAGACATTCAATGCGCCTCCAGCTAATTGCACTCCTCTTTCTATTCCAAAGAATATTTTTTATTCAAAAACCATGAAATTATCGTTTGTTTCATACATAAACGACTATATTAATTGTGAAATCAATATCCATGAACGATCTATACCCTGAATTCTTTCAATTCCAACAAACAATGGAGACCCTGATCTTGATTTGCTTTTCTTATTGATATTAATTGGTTGATATACAAAATAAAGAGTCCGTCCCATCACTTCTTCTTAGCAAGTATCCTATTTTGTTTACAAACACACCTTTTGATACAAAGATCATGAAATTAACACTTGTGCCTAAACGACTAACTATATTCATTACAACAAACAATTCTAAATTCTATTAACACTCTAAATGTGTTTACTTCCACCAATCGAAGAATTCATTCATCTTGGTTTGCATTTAGTACAATTGTTAAGTAGTTTCGTTCAAAATTAATGAGACATTCAATGCGCCTCCAGCTAATTACACTCCTCTTTCTGTTCCAAAGACTATTTTTCATACAATGACCATGAAATTATCGTTTGTGTGATCCTTATTGAATATATTAATTGTGAAATCAATATCCATGAACAATCTATACCATGAATTCTTTAAATTCTAACAAACAATGGAGTCACTGATCTTGATTTGCTTTTCTTATTGATATTAATTGGTTGAAATACAAAATAAAGAGTTCGTCCCATCATTTCTACTTGGCAAGTATCCTTTTTTGTCTACAAACACACTTTTTGATACAAAGATCATGAAATTCACACTTGTGCCTAAACTACGAAGTATGTTCATTAAAACAAAGCATTCTAAACCCTATTAACACTCTAAATGTGTTTACTTCCACCAATCGAAGAATTCATTCACCTTGGTTTGCATTTCGTACTATTGTTAAGTAGTTTCATTCAAAAATAATGAGACATTCAATGCGCCACCAGCTAATTACACACCTCTTTCTATTCCAAAGAATATTTTTCATTCAATGACCATGAAATTATCGTTTGTTTCATACTTAACGACTATATTAATTGTGAAATCAATATCCATGAACCATCTATACCCTGAATTCTTTCAATTCCAACAAACAATGGAGACCCTGATCTTGATTTGCTTTTCTTATTGATATTAATTGGTTGATATACAAAATAAAGAGTCCGTCCCATCATTTCTTCTTGGCAAGTATCCTTTTTTGTTTACAAACACACCTTTTGATACAAAGATCATGAAATTAACACTTGTGCCTAAACGACTAACTATATTCATTACAACAAACAATTCTAAACTCTATTAACACTCTAAATGTGTTTAGTTCCACCAATCGAAGAATTCATTCATCTTGATTTGCATTTAGTACTATTGTTAAGTAGTTTCGTTCAAAAATAATGAGACATTCAATGCGCCTCCAGCTAATTACACTCCTCTTTCTGTTCCAAAGACTATTTTTCATACAATGACCATGAAATTATCGTTTGTTTCATACTTAACGACTATATTAATTGTGAAATCAATATCCATGAACCATCTCTACCCTTAATTCTTTCAGTTCCAACAAACAATGGAGTCCCTGATCTTGATTTGCTTTTCTTCTTGATATTAATTGGTTGAAACACAAAATAAAGAGTTTGTCCCATCATTTCTTCTTAGCTAGTATCCTTTTTTGTTTACAAACACACTTTTTCATACAAAGATCATGAAATTAACCGTTGTGCCTAAACTACTAACTATATTCATTACAAAAAACAATTCTAAACTCTATTAACACTCTAAATGTGTTTACTTCCACCAATCGAAGAATTCATTCATCTTGGTTTGCATTTTTTACAATTGTTAAGTAGTTTCATTCAAAAATAATGAGACATTCAATGCGCCTCCAGCTAATTACACTCCTCTTTTCATTCCAAAGACTATTTTTCATTCAATGACCATGAAATTATCGTTTGTGTGATACTTATTGAATATATTAATTGTGAAATCAATATGCATGAACAATCTATGCCATGAATTCTTTAAATTTCAACAAACAATGGAGTCGCTGATCTTGATTTGCTTTTCTTATTGATATTAATTGGTTGAAATACAAAATAAAGAGCCCGTCCCATCATTTCTACTTAGCAAGTATCCTTTTTTGTCTACAAACACACTTTTTGATACACAGATCATGAAATTCACACTTGTGCCTAAACTACGAAGTATATTCATTAAAACAAACCATTCTAAACCCTATTAACACTCTAAATGTGTTTACTCCCACCAATCGAAGAATTCATTCATCTTGATTTGCATTTAGTACATTTGTTAAGTTGTTTCATTCAAAAATAATGAGACATTCAATGTGCCTCTAGCTAATTACACTCGTCTTTCTGTTCCAAAGACAATTTTTCATTCAATGACAATGAAATTATCGTTTGTTTCATACTTAATGACTATATTAATTGGGAAATCAATATCCATCAACCATCTATACCCTGAATTCTTTCAATTCTAACAAATAATGGAGTCCCAGATCTTGATTTGCTTTTCTTATTGATATTAATTGGTTGAAATACAAAATAAAGAGCCCGTCCCATCATTTCTACTTAGCAAGTATCCTTTTTTGTCTACAAACACACTTTTTGATACAAAGATCATGAAATTCACACTTGTGCCTAAACTACGAAGTATATTCATTAAAACAAACCATTCTAAACCCTATTAACACTCTAAATGTGTTTACTTCCACCAATCGAAGAATTCATTCATCTTGGTTTGCATTTAGTACATTTGTTAAGTTGTTTCATTCAAAAATAACGAGACATTCAATGTGCCTCCAGCTAATTACACTCGTCTTTCTGTTCCAAAGACTATTTTTCATTCAATGACCATGAAATTATCGTTTGTTTCATACTTAATGACTATATTAATTGTGAAACCAATATCCATGAACCATATATACCCTGAATTCTTTCAATTCTAACAAATAATGGAGTCCCTGATCTTGATTTGCTTTTCTTATTGATATTAATTGGTTGAAATACAAAATAAAGAGCCCGTCCCATCATTTCTACTTAGCAAGTATCCTTTTTTGTCTACAAACACACTTTTTGATACAAAGATCATGAAATTCACACTTGTGCCTAAACTACGAAGTATATTCATTAAAACAAACCATTCTAAACCCTATTAACACTCTAAATGTGTTTACTTCCACCAATCGAAGAATTCATTCATCTTGGTTTGCATTTAGTACATTTGTTATGTTGTTTCATTCAAAAATAATGAGACATTCAATGTGCCTCTAGCTAATTACACTCGTCTTTCTGTTCCAAAGACTATTTTTCATTCAATGACCATGAAATTATCGTTTGTTTCATACTTAACGACTATATTAATTGTGAAATCAATATGCATCAACCATCTATACCCTGAATTCTTTCAATTCCAACAAGCAATGGAGTCCCTGATCTTGATTTGCTTTTCTTATTGATATTAATTGTTTGAAACACAAAATAAAGAGTCTGTCCCATCATTTCTTCTTAGCAAGTATCCTTTTTTGTTTACAAACACACTTTTTGATACAAAGATCATGAAATTAACACCTGTGCCTAAACTACTAACAATATTCATTAAAACAAACCATTCTAAACCCTATTAACACTCTAAATGTGTTTACATCCACCAATCGAAGAATACATTCGTCTTGGTTTGCATTTTGTAGTACTGTTAAGTAGTTTCATTCAAAAATAATGAGACATTCAATGCGCTTCCAGCTAATTACACTCCTCTTTCTGTTCCAAAGACTATTTTTCATTCAATGTCTATGAAATTATCGTTTGTTTCATACGTAATGACTATATTAATTGTGAAATCAATATCCATGAACCATAGATACCCTGAATTCTTTCAATTCCAACAAATAATGGAGTCCCTGATCTTGATTTGCTTTTCTTATTGATATTAATTGGTTGAAATACAAAATAAAGAGTCCGTCCCATCATTTCTACTTAGCAAGTATCCTTTTTTGTCTACAAACACTTTTTGATACAAAGATCATGAAATTCACACTTGTGCCTAAGCTACAAAGTATATTCATTAAAACACACCATTCTAAACCCTATTAACACTCTAAATGTGTTTACTTCTACCAATCGAAGAATTCATTCATCTTGGTTTGCATTTTGTACTTTTGTTAAGTAGTTTCATTCAAAAATAATGAGACATTCAATGCGCCTCCAGCTAATTACACTCCTCTTTTTGTTCCAAAGACTATTTTGCATTCAATGACCATGAAATTATCGTTTGTTTCATACTTAACGACTATATTAATTGTGAAATCAATATGCATCAACCATCTATGGCCTAAATTCTTTCAATTCCAACAAGCAATGGAGTCCCTGATCTTGATTTGCTTTTCTTATTGATATTAATTGGTTGAAACACAAAATAAAGAGTCTGTCCCATCATTTCTTCTTAGCAAGTATCCTTTTTTGTTTACAAACACACTTTTTGATACAAAGATCATGAAATTAACACTTGTGCCTAAACTACTAACAATATTCATTAAAACAAACCATTCTAAACCCTATTAACACTCTAAATGTGTTTACATCTACCAATCGAAGAATTCATTCAACATGGTTTGCATTTTGTAGTACTGTTAAGTAGTTTCATTCAAAAATAATGAGACATTCAATGCGCTTCCAGCTAATTACACTCCTCTTTCTGTTCCAAAGACTATTTTTCATTCAATGTCTATGAAATTATCGTTTGTTTCATACGTAATGACTATATTAATTGTGAAATCAATATCCATGAACCATATATACCCTGAATTTTTTCAATTCCAACAAATAATGGAGTCCCTTATCTTGCTTTGCTTTTCTTATTGATATTAATTGGTTGAAATACAAAATAAAGAGTCTGTCCCATGATTTCTACTTAGCAAGTATCCTTTTTTGTCTACAAATACTTTTTGATACAAAGATCATGAAATTCACACTTGTGCCTAAACTACTAAGTATATTCATTAAAACAAACCATTCTAAACCCTATTAACACTCTAAATGTGTTTACTTCCACCAATCGAAGAATTCATTCACCTTGGTTTGCATTTCGTACTATTCTTAAGTAGTTTCATTCAAAAATAATGAGACATTCAATGCGCCACCAGCTAATTACACACCTCTTTCTATTCCAAAGAATATTTTTCATTCACTGACCATGAAATTATCGTTTGTTTCATACTTAACGACTATATTAATTGTGAAATCAATATCCATGAACCATCTATACCCTGAATTCTTTCAATTCCAACAAACAATGGAGACCCTGATCTTGATTTGCTTTTCTTATTGATATTAATTGGTTGATATACAAAATAAAGAGTCCGTCCCATCATTTCTTCTTGGCAAGTATCCTTTTTTGTTTACAAACACACCTTTTGATACAAAGATCATGAAATTAACACTTGTGCCTAAACGACTAACTATATTCATTACAACAAACAATTCTAAACTCTATTAACACTCTAAATGTGTTTAGTTCCACCAATCGAAGAATTCATTCATCTTGATTTGCATTTAGTACTATTGTTAAGTTGTTTCTTTCAAAAATAATGAGACATTCAATGTGCCTCTAGCTAATTACACTCGTCTTTTTGTTCCAAAGACTATTTTTCATTCAATGACCATGAAATTATCGTTTGTTTCATACTTAACGACTATATTAATTGTGAAATCAATATCCATCAACCATCTATACCCTGAATTCTTTCAATTCCATCAAACAATGGAGTCGCAGATCTTGATTTGCTTTTCTTATTGATATTAATTAGTTGAAATACAAAATAAAGAGTTCGTCCCATCATTTCTACCTAGATAGTATCCTTTTTTGTCTACAAACACACTTTTTGATACAAAGATCGTGAAATTAACACTTGTGCCTAAGCTACTAAGTATATTCATTAAAACACACCATTCTAAACCCTATTAACACTCTAAATGTGTTTACTTCCACCAATCGAAGAATTCATTCATCTTGGTTTGCGTTTCGTACTATTGTTAAGTAGTTTCATTCAAAAATAATGAGACATTCAATGCGCCTCCAGCTAATTACACTCCTCTTTCTGTTCCAAAGACTATTTTTCATTCAATGTCTATGAAATTATCGTTTGTTTCATACGTAATGACTATATTAATTGTGAAATCAATATCCATGAACCATATATACCCTGAATTTTTTCAATTCCAACAAATAATGGAGTCCCTTATCTTGCTTTGCTTTTCTTATTGATATTAATTGGTTGAAATACAAAATAAAGAGTCTGTCCCATGATTTCTACTTAGCAAGTATCCTTTTTTGTCTACAAATACTTTTTGATACAAAGATCATGAAATTCACACTTGTGCCTAAACTACTAAGTATATTCATTAAAACAAACCATTCTAAACCCTATTAACACTCTAAATGTGTTTACTTCCACCAATCGAAGAATTCATTCATCTTGGTTTGCGTTTCGTACTATTGTTAAGTAGTTTCATTCAAAAATAATGAGACATTCAATGCGCCACCAGCTAATTACACACCTCTTTCTATTCCAAAGACTATTTTTCATTCAATGACCATGAAATTATCGTTTGTTTCATACTTAACGACTATATTAATTGTGAAATCAATATCCATGAACGATCTATACCCTTAATTCTTTAAATTCCAACAAACAATGGAGTCCCTGATCTTGATTTGCTTTTCTTATTGATATTAATTGGTTGAAAGACAAAATAAAGAGTTCGTCCCATCATTTCTTCTTAGCTAGTATCCTTTTTTGTTTACAAACACACTTTTTGATACAAAGATCGTGAAATTAACACTTGTGCCTAAGCTACTAAGTATATTCATTAAAACACACCATTCTAAACCCTATTAATACTCTAAATGTGTTTACTTCTACCAATCGAAGAATTCATTCATCTTGGTTTGCATTTTGTACTATTGTTAAGTAGTTTCATTCAAAAATAATGAGACATTCAATGCGCCTCCAGCTAATTACACTCCTCTTTTTGTTCCAAAGACTATTTTTCATTCAATGGCCATGAAATTATCGTTTGTTTCATAATTAACGACTATATTAATTGTGAAATCAATATCCATCAACCATCTATACCCTGAATTCTTTCAATTCCAACAAGCAATGGAGTCCCTGATCTTGATTTGCTTTTCTTATTGATATTAATTGGGTGAAACACAAAATAAAGAGTCTGTCCCATCATTTCTTCTTAGCAAGTATCCTTTTTTGTTTACAAACACACTTTTTGATACAAAGATCGTGAAATTAACACTTGTGCCTAAACTACTAACAATATTCATTAAAACAAACCATTCTAAACCCTATTAACACTCTAAATGTGTTTACATCTACCACTCGAGGAATTCATTCATCTTGGTTTGCATTTCGTACTATTGTTAAGTAGTTTCATTGAAAAATAATGAGACATTCAATGCACCTCCAGCTAATTACACTACTCTTTCTGTTCCAAAGACTATATTTCATTTAATGACCGTGAAATTATTGTTTGTGTCATACTTAACGACTATATTAATAGTGAAATCAATATCCATGAACCATCTATACCATGAATTCTTTTAATTCCATCAAACAATGGAGTCGCAGATCTTGATTTGCTTTTCTTATTGATATTAATTGGTTGAAATACAAAATAAAGAGTTCGTCCCATCATTTCTACTTAGCTAGTATCCTTTTTTCTCTACAAACACACTTTTTGATGCAAAGATCATGAAATTCACACTTGTGCCGAAACTACTAAGTATATTCATTAAAACAAACCATTCTAAACGCTATTAACACTCTAAATGTGTTTACTTCCACCACTCGAAGAATTCATTCATCTTGGTTTGCATTTCGTACTATTGTTAAGTAGTTTCATTCAAAAATAATGAGACATTCAATGCGTTTCTAGCTAATTACACTCTTCTTTCTGTTCCAAAGACTATTTTTCATTCAATGACCATGAAATTATCGTTTGTTTCATACTTAACGACTATATTAATTGTGAAATCAATATCCATCAACCATCTATACCCTGAATTCTTTCAATTCCAACAAACAATGGAGACCCTGATCTTGATTTGCTTTTCTTATTGATATTAATTGGTTGATATAAAAAATAAAGAGTCTGTCCCATCATTTCTTCTTAGCAAGTATCCTTTTTTGTTTAAAACACACCTTTTGATACAAAGATCATGAAATTGACACTTGTGCCTAAACGACTAACTATATTCATTACAACAAACAATTCTAAACTCTATTAACACTCTAAATGTGTTTACTTCCACCAATCGAAGAATTCATTCATCTTGGTTTGCATTTAGTACATTTGTTAAGTTGTTTCTTTCAAAAATAATGAGACATTCAATGTGCCTCTAGCTAATTACACTCGTCTTTTTGTTCCAAAGACTATTTTTCATTCAATGACCATGAAATTATTGTTTGTTTCATACTTAACGACTATATTAATTGTGAAATCAATATCCATCAACCATCTATACCCTGAAATCTTTCAATTCCATCAAACAATGGAGTCGCAGATCTTGATTTGCTTTTCTTATTGATATTAATTAGTTGAAATACAAAATAAAGAGTTCGTCCCATCATTTCTACTTAGATAGTATCCTTTTTTGTCTACAAACACACTTTTTGATACAAAGATCGTGAAATTAACACTTGTGCCTAAGCTACTAAGTATATTCATTAAAACACACCATTCTAAACCCTATTAACACTCTAAATGTGTTTACTTCTACCAATCGAAGAATTCATTCATCTTGGTTTGCATTTTGTACTATTGTTAAGTAGTTTCATTCAAAAATAATGAGACATTCAATGCGCCTCCAGCTAATTACACTCCTCTTTTTGTTCCAAAGACTATTTTTCATTCAATGACCATGAAATTATCGTTTGTTTCATACTTAACGACTATATTAATTGTGAAATCAATATCCATCAACCATCTATAGCCTGAATTCTTTCAATTCCAACAAGCAATGGAGTCCCTGATCTTGATTTGCTTTTCTTATTGATATTAATTGGGTGAAACACAAAATAAAGAGTACGGCCCATCATTTCTACTTAGCAAGCATCCTTTTTTGTCTACAAAAACACTTTTTGATACAAAGATCATGAAATTCACACTTGTGCCTAAACAATTAAGTATATTCATTAAAACAAATCATTCTAAACCCTATTAACACTCTAAATGTGTTTACTTCCACCAATCGAAGAATTCATTCATCTTGGTTTGCATTTCGTACTATTGTTAAGTAGTTTCATTCAAAAATAATGAGACATTCAATGCGCCTCCAACTAATTACACTCTTCTTTCTGTTCCAAAGACTATTTTTCATTCAATGACCATGAAATTATCGTTTGTTTCATACTTAACGACTATATTAATTGTGAAATCAATATCCATCAACCATCTATACCCTTAATTCTTTCAATTCCAACAAACAATGGAGTCCCTGATCTTGATTTGCTTTTCTTATTGATATTAATTGGTTGAAATACAAAGTAAAGAGTCCGTCCCATCATTTCTACTTAGCAAGTATCCTTTTTTGTCGACAAACACACTTTTTGATACAAAGATCATGAAATTCACACTTGTGCCGAAACTACTAAGTATATTCATTAAAACAAACCATTCTAAACCCTATTAACACTCTAAATGTGTTTACTTCCACCACTCGAAGAATTCATTCATCTTGGTTTGTATTTCGTACTATTGTTAAGTAGTTTCATTCAAAAATAATGAGACATTCAATGCGCCTCCAGCTAATTACACTACTCTTTCTGTTCCAAAGACTATATATCATTTAATGACCGTGAAATTATCGTTTGTATCATACTTAACGACTATATTAATTGTGAAATCAATATCCATGAACCATCTATACCATGAATTCTTTCAATTCCATCAAACAATGGAGTCGCAGATCTTGATTTGCTTTTCTTATTGATATTAATTGGTTGAAATACAAAATAAAGAGTTCGACCCATCATTTCTACTTAGATAGTATCCTTTTTTGTCTACAAACACACTTTTTGATACAATGATCATGAAATTCACACTTGTGCCTAGACTACTAAGTATATTCATTAAATCAAATCATTCTAAACCCTATTAACACTCTAAATGTGTTTACTTCCACCACTCGAAGAATTCATTCATCTTGGTTTGCATTTCGTACTATTGTTAAGTAGTTTCATTCAAAAATAATGAGACATTCAATGCGCCTCTAGCTAATTACACTCTTCTTTCTGTTCCAAAGACTATTTTTCATTCAATGACCATGAAATTATCGTTTGTTTCATACTTAACGACTATATTAATTGTGAAATCAATATCGATCAACTATTTATACCCTGAATTCTTTCAATTCCATCAAACAATGGAGTCGCAGATCTTGATTTGCTTTTCTTATTGATATTAATTGGTTGAAATACAAAATAAAGAGTTCGTCCCATCATTTCTACTTAGATAGTATCCTTTTTTGTCTACAAACACACTTTTTGATACAAAGATCGTGAAATTAACACTTGTGCCTAAGCTACTAAGTATATTCATTAAAACACACCATTCTAAACCCTATTAACACTCTAAATGTGTTTACTTCTACCAATCGAAGAATTCATTCATCTTGGTTTGCATTTTGAAACTTTTGTTAAGTAGTGTCATTCAAAAATAATGAGACATTCAATGCGCCTCCAGCTAATTACACTCCTCTTTTTGTTCCAAAGACTATTTTTCATTCAATGACCATGAAATTATCGTTTGTTTCATACTTAACGACTATATTAATTGTGAAATCAATATCCATCAACCATCTATAGCCGGAATTCTTTCAATTCCAACAAGCAATGGAGTCCCTGATCTTGATTTGCTTTTCTTATTGATATTAATTGGGTGAAACACAAAATAAAGAGTACGGCCCATCATTTCTACTTAGCAAGCATCCTTTTTTGTCTACAAAAACACTTTTTGATACAAAGATCATGAAATTCACACTTGTGCCTAAACAATTAAGTATATTCATTAAAACAAATCATTCTAAACCCTATTAACACTCTAAATGTGTTTACTTCCACCAATCGAAGAATTCATTCATCTTGGTTTGCATTTCGTACTATTGTTAAGTAGTTTCATTCAAAAATAATGAGACATTCAATGCGCCTCCAGCTAATTACACTCTTCTTTCTGTTCCAAAGACTATTTTTCATTCAATGACCATGAAATTATCGTTTGTTTCATACTTAACGACTATATTAATTGTGAAATCAATATCCATCCACCATCTATACCCTTAATTCTTTCAATTCCAACAAACAATGGAGTCCCTGATCTTGATTTGCTTTTCTTATTGATATTAATTGGTTGAAATACAAAGTAAAGAGTCCGTCCCATCATTTCTACTTAGCAAGTATCCTTTTTTGTCTACAAACACACTTTTTGATACAAAGATCATGAAATTCACACTTGTGCCGAAACTACTAAGTATATTCATTAAAACAAACCATTCTAAACCCTATTAACACTCTAAATGTGTTTACTTCCACCACTCGAAGAATTCATTCATCTTGGTTTGCATTTCGTACTATTGTTAAGTAGTTTCATTCAAAAATAATGAGACTTTCAATGCGCCTCCAGCTAATTACACTACTCTTTCTGTTCCAAAGACTATATTTCATTTAATGACCGTGAAATTATCGTTTGTATCATACTTAACGACTATATTAATTGTGAAATCAATATCCATGAACCATCTATACCATGAATTCTTTCAATTCCATCAAACAATGGAGTCGCAGATCTTGATTTGCTTTTCTTATTGATATTAATTGGTTGAAATACAAAATAAAGAGTTCGACCCATCATTTCTACTTAGATAGTATCCTTTTTTGTCTACAAACACACTTTTTGTTACAAAGATCATGAAATTCACACTTGTGCCTAAACTACTAAGTATATTCATTAAATCAAATCATTCTAAACCCTATTAACACTCTAAATGTGTTTACTTCCACCACTCGAAGAATTCATTCATCTTGGTTTGCATTTCGTACTATTGTTAAGTAGTTTCATTCAAAAATAATGAGACATTCAATGCACCTCCAGCTAATTACACTACTCTTTCTGTTCCAAAGACTATATTTCATTTAATGACCGTGAAATTATTGTTTGTGTCATACTTAACGACTATATTAATTGTGAAATCAATATCCATGAACCATCTATAACATGAATTCTTTCAATTCCATCAAACAATGGAGTCGCAGATCTTGATTTGCTTTTCTTATTGATATTATTTGGTTGAAATACAAAAAAAAGAGTTCGTCCCATCATTTCTACTTAGCTAGTATCCTTTTTTGTCTACAAACACACTTTTTGATACAAAGATCATGAAATTCACACTTGTGCCTAAACTACTAAGTATATTCATTAGAACAAACCATTCTAAACCCTATTAACACTCTAAATGTGTTTACTTCCACCACTCGAAGAATTCATTCATCTTGGTCTGCATTTCGTACTATTGTTAAGTAGTTTCATTAAAAAATAATGAGACATTCAATGCGCCTCCAGCTAATTACACTCTTCTTTCTGTTCCAAAGACTATTTTACATTCAATCACCATGAAATTATCGTTTGTTTCATACTTAACGACTATATTAATTGTGAAATCAATATCTATCAACCATCTATACCCTGAATTCTTTCAATTCCAACAAACAATGGAGACCCTGATCTTGATTTGCTTTTCTTATTGATATTAATTGGTTGATATACAAAATAAAGAGTCTGTCCCATCATTTCTTCTTAGCAAGTATCCTTTTTTGTTTACAAACACACCTTTTGATACAAAGATCATGAAATTGACACTTGTGCCTAAACGACTAACTATATTCATTACAACAAACAATTCTAAACTCTATTAACACTCTAAATGTGTTTACTTCCACCAATCGAAGAATTGACTCATCTTGGTTTGCATTTAGTTCAATTGTTAAGTAGTTTCGTTCAAAAATAATGAGACATTCAATGCGCCTCCAGCTAATTACACTCCTCTTTCTGTTCCAAAGACTATTTTTCATACAATGACCATGAAATTATCGTTTGTTTCATACTTAACGACTATATTAATTGTGAAATCAATATCCATGAACCATCTATACCCTTAGTTCTTTCAATTCCAACAAACAATGGAGTCCCTGATCTTGATTTGCTTTTCTTATTGATATTAATTGGTTGAAATACAATGTAAAGAGTCCGTCCCATCATTTCTACTTAGCAAGTATCCTTTTTTGTCTACAAACACACTTTTTGATACAAAGATCATGAAATTCACACTTGTGCCTAAACTTGTTTCATACTTAACGACTATATTAATTGTGAAATCAATATCCATGAACTATCTATACCTTGAATTCTTTCAATTCGAACAAACAATGGAGTCGCTGATCTTGATTTGCTTTACTTATTGATATTAATTGGTTCAAATACAAAATAAACAGTCCGTCCCATCATTTCTACTTAGCAATTATCCTTTTTTGACTACAAACACACTTTTTGATGCAAAGATCATGAAATTCACACTTGTGCCTAAACTACAAAGTATATTCATTAAAACAAACCATTTTAAACCCTATTAACACTCTAAATGTGTTTGCTTCAACCAATCGAAGAATTCATTCATCTTGGTTTGCATTTAGTACATTTGTTAAGTTGTTTCATTCAAAAATAACGAGACATTCAATGTGCCTCTAGCTAATTACACTCGTCTTTCTGTTCCAAAGACTATTTTTCATTCAATGACCATGAAATTATCGTTTGTTTCATAATTAACGACTATATTAATTGTGAAATCAATATCCATCAACCATCTATACCCTGAATTCTTTCAATTCCAACAAACAATGGAGTCACTGATCTTGATTTGCTTTTCTTATTGATATTAATTGGTTGAAATAAATAATAAAGAGTCCGTCCCATCATTTCTAGTTAGCAAGTATCCTTTTTTGTATACAAACACACCTTTTGATACAAAGATCATGAAATTCACACTTGTGCCTAAACTACTAAGTATATTCATTAAAACAAACCATTCTAAACCCTATTAACACTCTAAATGTGTTTACTTCCACCAATCGAAGAATTCATTCATCTTGGTTTGCATTTCGTACTATTGTTAAGTAGTTTCATTCAAAAATAATGAGACATTCAATGCGCCTCCAGCTAATTACACTCTTCTTTCTGTTCCAAAGACTATTTTTCATTCAATGACCATGAAATTATCGTTTGTTTCATACTTAACGACTATATTAATTGTGAAATCAATATCCATCCACCATCTATACCCTTAATTCTTTCAATTCCAACAAACAATGGAGTCCCTGATCTTGATTTGCTTTTCTTATTGATATTAATTGGTTGAAATACAAAGTAAAGAGTCCGTCCCATCATTTCTACTTAGCAAGTATCCTTTTTTGTCTACAAACACACTTTTTGATACAAAGATCATGAAATTCACACTTGTGCCGAAACTACTAAGTATATTCATTAAAACAAACCATTCTAAACCCTATTAACACTCTAAATGTGTTTACTTCCACCACTCGAAGAATTCATTCATCTTGGTTTGCATTTCGTACTATTGTTAAGTAGTTTCATTCAAAAATAATGAGACTTTCAATGCGCCCTCCAGCTAATTACACTACTCTTTCTGTTCCAAAGACTATATTTTCATTTAAATGACCGTGAAATTATCGTTTGTATCATACTTAACGACTATATTAATTGTGAAATCAATATCCATGAACCATCTATACCATGAATTCTTTTCAATTCCATCAAACAATGGAGTCGCAGATCTTGATTTGCTTTTTTCTTATTGATATTAATTGGTTGAAATACAAAATAAAGAGTTCGACCCATCATTTCTACTTAGATAGTATCCTTTTTTGTCTACAAACACACTTTTTGTTACAATGATCATGAAATTCAAACTTGTGCCTAAACTACTAAGTATATTCATTAAATCAAATCATTCTAAACCCTATTAACACTCTAAATGTGTTTACTTCCACCACTCGAAGAATTCATTCATCTTGGTTTGCATTTCGTACTATTGTTAAGTAGTTTCATTCAAAAATAATGAGACATTCAATGCACCTCCAGCTAATTACACTACTCTTTCTGTTCCAAAGACTATATTTCATTTAATGACCGTGAAATTATTGTTTGTGTCATACTTAACGACTATATTAATTGTGAAATCAATATCCATGAACCATCTATAACATGAATTCTTTCAATTCCATCAAACAATGGAGTCGCAGATCTTGATTTGCTTTTCTTATTGATATTATTTGGTTGAAATACACAAAAAAAAGAGTTCGTCCCATCATTTCTACTTAGCTAGTATCCTTTTTTGTCTACAAACACACTTTTTGATACAAAGATCATGAAATTCACACTTGTGCCTAAACTACTAAGTATATTCATTAGAACAAACCATTCTAAACCCTATTAACACTCTAAATGTGTTTACTTCCACCACTCGAAGAATTCATTCATCTTGGTCTGCATTTCGTACTATTGTTAAGTAGTTTCATTAAAAAATAATGAGACATTCAATGCGCCTCCAGCTAATTACACTCTTCTTTCTGTTCCAAAGACTATTTTACATTCAATCACCATGAAATTATCGTTTGTTTCATACTTAACGACTATATTAATTGTGAAATCAATATCTATCAACCATCTATACCCTGAATTCTTTCAATTCCAACAAACAATGGAGACCCTGATCTTGATTTGCTTTTCTTATTGATATTAATTGGTTGATATACAAAATAAAGAGTCTGTCCCATCATTTCTTCTTAGCAAGTATCCTTTTTTGTTTACAAACACACCTTTTGATACAAAGATCATGAAATTGACACTTGTGCCTAAACGACTAACTATATTCATTACAACAAACAATTCTAAACTCTATTAACACTCTAAATGTGTTTACTTCCACCAATCGAAGAATTGACTCATCTTGGTTTGCATTTAGTTCAATTGTTAAGTAGTTTCGTTCAAAAATAATGAGACATTCAATGCGCCTCCAGCTAATTACACTCCTCTTTCTGTTCCAAAGACTATTTTTCATACAATGACCATGAAATTATCGTTTGTTTCATACTTAACGACTATATTAATTGTGAAATCAATATCCATGAACCATCTATACCCTTAGTTCTTTCAATTCCAACAAACAATGGAGTCCCTGATCTTGATTTGCTTTTCTTATTGATATTAATTGGTTGAAATACAATGTAAAGAGTCCGTCCCATCATTTCTACTTAGCAAGTATCCTTTTTTTGTCTACAAACACACTTTTTTGATACAAAGATCATGAAATTCACACTTGTGCCTAAACTTGTTTCATACTTAACGACTATATTAATTGTGAAATCAATATCCATGAACTATCTATACCTTGAATTCTTTCAATTCGAACAAACAATGGAGTCGCTGATCTTGATTTGCTTTACTTATTGATATTAATTGGTTCAAAAATACAAAATAAACAGTCCGTCCCATCATTTCTACTTAGCAATTATCCTTTTTTTGACTACAAACACACTTTTTGATGCAAAGATCATGAAATTCACACTTGTGCCTAAACTACAAAGTATATTCATTAAAACAAACCATTTTAAACCCTATTAACACTCTAAATGTGTTTGCTTCAACCAATCGAAGAATTCATTCATCTTGGTTTGCATTTAGTACATTTGTTAAGTTGTTTCATTCAAAAATAACGAGACATTCAATGTGCCTCTAGCTAATTACACTCGTCTTTCTGTTCCAAAGACTATTTTTTCATTCAATGACCATGAAATTATCGTTTGTTTCATAATTAACGACTATATTAATTGTGAAATCAATATCCATCAACCATCTATACCCTGAATTCTTTCAATTCCAACAAACAATGGAGTCACTGATCTTGATTTGCTTTTCTTATTGATATTAATTGGTTGAAATAAATAATAAAGAGTCCGTCCCATCATTTCTAGTTAGCAAGTATCCTTTTTTGTGTATACAAACACACCTTTTGATACAAAGATCATGAAATTCACACTTGTGCCTAAACTACTAAGTATATTCATTAAAACAAACCATTCTAAACCCTATTAACACTCTAAATGTGTTTACTTTCCACCAATCGAAGATTCATTCATTCATCTTGGTTTGCATTTCGTACTATTGTTAAGTAGTTTCATTCAAAAAATAATGAGACATTCAATGCGCCTCCAGCTAATTACACTCTTCTTTCTGTTCCAAAGACTATTTTTCATTCAATGACCATGAAATTATCGTTTGTTTCATACTTAACGACTATATTAATTGTGAAATCAATATCCATCCACCATCTATACCCTTAATTCTTTCAATTCCAACAAACAATGGAGTCCCTGATCTTGATTTGCTTTTCTTATTGATATTAATTGGTTGAAATACAAAGTAAAGAGTCTGTCCCATCATTTCTACTTAGCAAGTATCCTTTTTTGTCTACAAACACACTTTTTGATACAAAGATCATGAAATTCACACTTGTGCCGAAACTACTAAGTATATTCATTAAAACAAACCATTCTAAACCCTATTAACACTCTAAATGTGTTTACTTCCACCACTCGAAGAATTCATTCATCTTGGTTTGCATTTCGTACTATTGTTAAGTAGTTTCATTCAAAAATAATGAGACTTTCAATGCGCCTCCAGCTAATTACACTACTCTTTCTGTTCCAAAGACTATATATCATTTAATGACCGTGAAATTATCGTTTGTATCATACTTAACGACTATATTAATTGTGAAATCAATATCCATGAACCATCTATACCATGAATTCTTTCAATTCCATCAAACAATGGAGTCGCAGATCTTGATTTGCTTTTCTTATTGATATTAATTGGTTGAAATACAAAATAAAGAGTTCGACCCATCATTTCTACTTAGATAGTATCCTTTTTTGTCTATAAACACACTTTTTGTTACAATGATCATGAAATTCAAACTTGTGCCTAAACTACTAAGTATATTCATTAAATCAAATCATTCTAAACCCTATTAACACTCTAAATGTGTTTACTTCCACCACTCGAAGAATTCATTCATCTTGGTTTGCATTTCGTACTATTGTTAAGTAGTTTCATTCAAAAATAATGAGACATTCAATGCACCTCCAGCTAATTACACTACTCTTTCTGTTCCAAAGACTATATTTCATTTAATGACCGTGTGAAATTATTGTTTGTGTCATACTTAACGACTATATTAATTGTGAAATCAATATCCATGAACCATCTATAACATGAATTCTTTCAATTCCATCAAACAATGGAGTCGCAGATCTTGATTTGCTTTTCTTATTGATATTATTTGGTTTGAAATACAAAAAAAAAGAGTTCGTCCCATCATTTCTACTTAGCTAGTATCCTTTTTTGTCTACAAACACACTTTTTGATACAAAGATCATGAAATTCACACTTGTGCCTAAACTACTAAGTATATTCATTAGAACAAACCATTCTAAACCCTATTAACACTCTAAATGTGTTTACTTCCACCACTCGAAGAATTCATTCATCTTGGTCTGCATTTTCGTACTATTGTTAAGTAGTTTTCATTAAAAAATAATGAGACATTCAATGCGCCTCCAGCTAATTACACTCTTCTTTCTGTTCCAAAGACTATTTTACATTCAATCACCATGAAATTATCGTTTGTTTCATACTTAACGACTATATTAATTGTGAAATCAATATCTATCAACCATCTATACCCTGAATTCTTTCAATTCCAACAAACAATGGAGACCCTGATCTTGATTTGCTTTTCTTATTGATATTAATTGGTTGATATACAAAATAAAGAGTCTGTCCCATCATTTCTTCTTAGCAAGTATCCTTTTTTGTTTACAAACACACCTTTTGATACAAAGATCATGAAATTGACACTTGTGCCTAAACGACTAACTATATTCATTACAACAAACAATTCTAAACTCTATTAACACTCTAAATGTGTTTACTTCCACCAATCGAAGAATTGACTCATCTTGGTTTGCATTTAGTTCAATTGTTAAGTAGTTTCGTTCAAAAATAATGAGACATTCAATGCGCCTCCAGCTAATTACACTCCTCTTTCTGTTCCAAAGACTATTTTTCATACAATGACCATGAAATTATCGTTTGTTTCATACTTAACGACTATATTAATTGTGAAATCAATATCCATGAACCATCTATACCCTTAGTTCTTTCAATTCCAACAAACAATGGAGTCCCTGATCTTGATTTGCTTTTTCTTATTGATATTAATTGGTTGAAATACAATGTAAAGAGTCCGTCCCATCATTTTCTACTTAGCAAGTATCCTTTTTTGTCTACAAACACACACTTTTTGATACAAAGATCATGAAATTCACACTTGTGCCTAAACTTGTTTCATACTTAACGACTATATTAATTGTGAAATCAATATCCATGAACTATCTATACCTTGAATTCTTTCAATTCGAACAAACAATGGAGTCGCTGATCTTGATTTGCTTTTACTTATTGATATTAATTGGTTCAAATACAAAATAAAACAGTCCGTCCCATCATTTCTACTTAGCAATTATCCTTTTTTGACTACAAACACACTTTTTGATGCAAAGATCATGAAATTCACACTTGTGCCTAAACTACAAAGTATATTCATTAAAACAAACCATTTTAAACCCTATTAACACTCTAAATAAATGTGTTTGCTTCAACCAATCGAAGAATTCATTCATCTTGGTTTGCATTTAGTACATTTGTTAAGTTGTTTCATTCAAAAATAACGAGACATTCAATGTGCCTCTAGCTAGCTAATTACACTCGTCTTTCTGTTCCAAAGACTATTTTTCATTCAATGACCATGAAATTATCGTTTGTTTCATACTTAACGACTATATTAATTGTGAAATCAATATCCATCAACCATCTATACCCTGAATTCTTTCAATTCCAACAAACAATGGAGTCACTGATCTTGATTTGCTTTTCTTATTGATATTAATTGGTTGAAATAAATAATAAAGAGTCCGTCCCATCATTTCTAGTTAGCAAGTATCCTTTTTTGTATACAAACACACCTTTTGATACAAAGATCATGAAATTCACACTTGTGCCTAAACTACTAAGTATATTCATTAAAACAAACCATTCTAAACCCTATTAACACTCTAAATGTGTTTACTTCCACCAATCGAAGAATTCATTCATCTTGGTTTGCATTTCGTACTATTGTTAACTAGTTTCATTCAAAAATAATGAGATATTCAATGCGCCTCCAGCTAATTACACTCCTCTTTCTGTTCGAAAGACTATATATCATTTAATGACCGTGAAATTATCGTTTGTGTCATACTTAACGACTATATTAATTGTGAAATCAATATCCATGAACCATCTATACCATGAATTCTTTCAATTCCATCAAACAATGGAGTCGCAGATCTTGATTTGCTTTTCTTATTGATATTAATTGGTTGAAATACAAAATAAAGAGTTCGTCCCATCATTTCTACTTAGATAGTCGAAAGACTATATATCATTTAATGACCGTGAAATTATCGTTTGTGTCATACTTAACGACTATATTAATTGTGAAATCAATATCCATGAACCATCTATACCATGAATTCTTTCAATTCCATCAAACAATGGAGTCGCAGATCTTGATTTGCTTTTCTTATTGATATTAATTGGTTGAAATACAAAATAAAGAGTTCGTCCCATCATTTCTACTTAGATAGTATCCTTTTTTGTCTACAAACACACTTTTTGATACAATGATCATGAAATTCACACTTGTGCCTAAACTACTAAGTATATTCATTAAAACAAATCATTCTAAACCCTATTAACACTCTAAATGTGTTTACTTCCACCACTCGAAGAATTCATTCATCTTGGTTTGCATTTCGTACTATTGTTAAGTAGTTTCATTCAAAAATAATGAGACATTCAATGCACCTCCAGCTAATTACACTACTCTTTCTGTTCCAAAGACTATATTTCATTTAATGACCGTGAAATTATTGTTTGTGTCATACTTAACGACTATATTAATTGTGAAATCAATATCCATGAACCATCTATAACATGAATTCTTTCAATTCCAACAAACAATGGAGTCGCAGATCTTGATTTGCTTTTCTTATTGATATTAATTGGTTGAAATACAAAATAAAGAGTTCGTCCCATCATTTCTACTTAACTAGTATCCTTTTTTGTCTACAAACACACTTTTTGATACAAAGATCATGAAATTCACACTTGTGACTAAACTACTAAGTATATTCATTAAAACAAACCATTCTAAACCCTATTAACACTCTAAATGTGTTTACTTCCACCACTCGAAGAA
The DNA here is from genome assembly GCA_037897445.1 of Ceriops zippeliana. Classification (NCBI taxonomy): domain Eukaryota; kingdom Viridiplantae; phylum Streptophyta; class Magnoliopsida; order Malpighiales; family Rhizophoraceae; genus Ceriops; species Ceriops zippeliana. The sequence continues at coordinate 41,300 of JBAPLH010001014.1, forward strand.
TTCATTCATCTTGGTTTGAATTTCGTACTATTGTTAAGTAGTTTCATTCAAAAATAATGAGACATTCAATGCGCCTCCAGCTAATTACACTCTTCTTTCTGTTCCAAAGACTATTTTTCATTCAATGACCATGAAATTATCGTTTGTTTCATACTTAACGACTATATTAATTGTGAAATCAATATCCATCAACCATCTATACCCTGAATTCTTTCAATTCCAACAAACAATGGAGACCCTGATCTTGATTTGCTTTTCTTATTGATATTAATTGGTTGATATACAAAATAAAGAGTCTGTCCCATCATTTCTTCTTAGCAAGTATCCTTTTTTGTTTACAAACACACCTTTTGATACAAAGATCATGAAATTGACACTTGTGCCTAAACGACTAACTATATTCATTACAAGAAACAATTCTAAACTCTATTAACACTCTAAATGTGTTTACTTCCACCAATCGAAGAATTCACTCATCTCAGTTTGCATTTAGTTCAATTGTTAAGTAGTTTCGTTCAAAAATAATGAGACATTCAATGCACCTCCAGCTAATTACACTCCTCTTTCTATTCCAAAGACTATTTTTCATACAATGACCATGAAATTATCGTTTGTTTCATACTTAATGACTATATTAATTGTGAAATCAATATCCATGAACCATCTATACCCTTAATTCTTTCAATTCCAACAAATAATGGAGTCCCTGATCTTGATTTGCTTTTCTTATTGATATTAATTGTGTGAAATACAAAATAAAGAGTTCGTCCCATCATTTCTACTTAGCTAGTATCCTTTTTTGTCTACAAACACACTTTTTCATACAAAGATCATGAAATTCACACTTGTGCCTACACTACTAAGTATATTCATTAAAACAAACCATTCTAAACCCTATTAACACTCTAAATGTGTTTACTTCCACCACTCGAAGAATTCATTCATCTTGGTTTGCATTTCGTACTATTGTTAAGTAGTTTCATTCAAAAATAATGAGACATTCAATGCGCCTCCAGCTAATTACACTACTCTTTCTGTTCCAAAGACTATTTTTCATTTAATGACCGTGAAATTATTGTTTGTGTCATACTTAATGACTATATTAATTGTGCAATCAATATCCATGAACCATCTCTACCATGAATTCTTTCAATTCCATCAAACAATGGAGTCGCTGATCTTGATTTGCTTTACCTATTGATATTAATTGGTTCAAATACAAAATAAACAGTCCGTCCCATCATTTCTACTTATCAATTATCCTTTTTTGTCTACAAACACACTTTTTGATGCAAAGATCATGAAATTCACACTTGTGCCTAAACTACAAAGTATATTGATTAAAACAAACCATTCTAAACCCTATTAACACTCTAAATGTGTTTACTTCCACCAATCGAAGAATTCATTCATCTTGGTTTGCATTTAGTACATTGTTATGTTGTTTCATTCAAAAATAATGAGACATTCAATGTGCCTCCAGCTAATTACATTCGTCTTTCTATTCCAAAGACTATTTTTCATTCAATGACCATGAAATTATCGTTTGTTTCATACTTAATGACTATATTAATTGTGAAATCAATATCCATGAACCATCTATACCCTGAATTCTTTTAATTCCAACAAACAATGGAGTCACTGATCTTGATTTGCTTTTCTTATTGATATTAATTGGTTGAAATACAAAATAAAGAGTCCGTCCCATCATTTCTACTTAGCAAGTATCATTTTTTGTCTACAAACACACTTTTTGATACAAAGATCATGAAATTCACACTTGTGCCTAAACTACTAAGTATATTCATTAAAACAAACCATTCTAAACCCTATTAACACTCTAAATGTGTTTACTTCCACCACTCGAAGAATTCATTCATCTTGGTTTGCATTTCGTACTATTGTAAGTAATTTCATTCAAAAATAATGAGACATTCAATGCGCCTCCAGATAATTACACTCCTCTTTCTGTTCCAAAGACTATTTTTCATTCAATGACCATGAAATTATCGTTTGTTTCATACTTAACGACTATATTAATTGTGAAATCAATATCCATCAACCATCTATACCCTGAATTCTTTCAATTCCAACAAACAATGGAGACCCTGATCTTGATTTGCTTTACCTATTGATATTAATTGGTTCAAATACAAAATAAACAGTCTGTCCCATCATTTCTACTTAGCAATTATCCTTTTTTGTCTACAAACACACTTTTTGATGCAAAGATCATGAAATTCACACTTGTGCCTAAACTACAAAGTATATTCATTAAAACAAACCATTCTAAACCCTATTAACACTCTAAATGTGTTTACTTCCACCAATCAAAGAATTCATTCATCTTGGTTTGCATTTAGTACATTTGTTAAGTTGTTTCATTCAAAAATAATGAGACATTCAATGTGCCTCCAGCTAATTACACTCGTCAGTCTGTTCCAAAGACTATTTTTCATTCAATGACCATGAAATTATCGTTTGTTTCATACTTAACGAGTATATTAATTGTGAAATCAATATCCATCAACTATCTATACCATGAATTCTTTCAATTCCATCAAACAATGGAGTCGCAAATCTTGATTTGCTTTTCTTATTGATATTAATTGGTTGAAATACAAAATAAAGAGTTCGTCCCATCATTTCTACTTAGCTAGTATCCTTTTTTGTCTACAAACACACTTTTTGATACAAAGATCATGAAATTCACACTTGTGCCTAAACTACTAAGTATATCCATTAAAACAAACCATTCTAAACCCTATTAACACTCTAAATGTGTTTACTTCCACAACTCGAAGAATTCATTCATCTTGGTTTGCATTTCGTACTATTGTTAAGTAGTTTCATTCAAAAATAATGAGACATTCAATGCGCCTCCAGCTAATTACACTCCTCTTTCTGTTCCAAAGACTATTTTTCATTCAATGACCATGAAATTATCGTTTGTTTCATACTTAACGACTATATTAATTGTGAAATCAATATCCATCAACCATCTATACCCTGAATTCTTTCAATTCCAACAAACAATGGAGACCCTGATCTTGATTTGCTTTTCTTATTGATATTAATTGGTTGATATACAAAATAAAGAGTCTGTCCCATCATTTCTTCTTAGCAAGTATCCTTTTTTATTTACAAACACACCTTTTGATACAAAGATCATGAAATTGACACTTGTGCCTAAACGACTAACTATATTCATTACAACAAACAATTCTAAACTCTATTAACACTCTAAATGTGTTTACTTCCACCAATCGAAGAATTCATTCATCTTGGTTTGCATTTAGTTCAATTGTTAAGTAGTTTCGTTCAAAAATAATGACACATTCAATGCGCCTCAGCTAATTACACTCCTCTTTCTGTTCCAAAGACTATTTTTCATACAATGACCATGAAATTATCGTTTGTTTCATACTTAACGACTATATTAATTGTGAAATCAATATCCATGAACCATCTATACCCTTAATTCTTTCAATTCCAACAAACAATGGAGTCCTTGATCTTGATTTGCTTTTCTTATTGATATTAATTGGTTGAAATACAAAATAAAGAGTTCGTCCCATCATTTCTACTTAGCTAGTATCCTTTTTTGTATACAAACACACTATTTGATAGAAAAGATCATGAAAATTAACACTTGTACCTAAACTACTAACAATATTCATTAAAACAAACAATTCTAAACTCTATTAACATTCTACATGTGTTTACTTCCACCAATCGAAGAATTCATTCATCTTGGTTTGTATTTAGTACAATTGTTAAGTTGTTTCATTCAAAAATAACGAGACATTCAATGCGCCTCAAGCTAATTACACTGCTCTTTCTGTTCCAAAGACTATTTTTCATTCAATGACCATGAAATTATCATTTGTTTCATACTTAACGACTACATTAATTGTGAAATCAATATCCGTGAACCATCTATACCCTGAATTCTTTCAATTCCAACAAACAATGGAGTCGCTGATCTTTATTTGCTTTACCTATTGATATTAATAGGTTCAAATACAAAATAAACAGTCCGTCACATCATTTCTACTTAGCAATTATCCTTTTTTGTCTACAAACACACTTTTTGATGCAAAGATCATGAAATTCACACTTGTGCCTAAACTACAAAGTATATTGATTAAAACAAACCATTCTAAACCCTATTAACACTCTAAATGTGTTTACTTCCACCAATCGAAGAATTCATTCATCTTGGTTTGCATTTAGTACATTGTTATGTTGTTTCATTCAAAAATAATGAGACATTCAATGTGCCTCCAGCTAATTACACTCGTCTCTCTATTCCAAAGACTATTTTTCATTCAATGACCATGAAATTATCGTTTGTTTCATACTTAACGACTATATTAATTGTGAAATCAATATCCATGAACCATCTATACCCTGAATTCTTTTAATTCCAACAAACAATGGAGTCACTGATCTTGATTTGCTTTTCTTATTGATATTAATTGGTTGTTGAAATACAAAAATAAAGAGTCCGTCCCATCATTTCTACTTAGCAAGTATCATTTTTTGTCTACAAACACACTTTTTGATACAAAGATCATGAAATTCACACTTGTGCCTAAACTACTAAGTATATTCATTAAAACAAACCATTCTAAACCCTATTAACACTCTAAATGTGTTTACTTCCACCACTCGAAGAATTCATTCATCTTGGTTTGCATTTCGTACTATTGTAAAGTAGTTTCATTCAAAAATAATGAGACATTCAATGCGCCTCCAGATAATTACACTCCTCTTTCTGTTCCAAAGACTATTTTTCATTCAATGACCATGAAATTATCGTTTGTTTCATACTTAACGACTATATTAATTGTGAAATCAATATCCATCAACCATCTATACCCTGAATTATTTCAATTCCAACAAACAATGGAGACCCTGATCTTGATTTTGCTTACCTATTGATATTAATTGGTTCAAATACAAAATAAAACAGTCTGTCCCCATCATTTCTACTTAGCAATATATCCTTTTTTGTCTACAAACACACTTTTTGATGCAAAGATCATGAAATTCACACTTGTGCCTAAACTACAAAGTATATTCATTAAAACAAACCATTCTAAACCCTATTAACACTCTAAATGTGTTTACTTCCACCAATCAAAGAATTCATTCATCTTGGTTTGCATTTAGTACATTTGTTAAGTTGTTTCATTCAAAAATAATGAGACATTCAATGTGCCTCCAGCTAATTACACTCGTCAGTCTGTTCCAAAGACTATTTTTCATTCAATGACCATGAAATTATCGTTTGTTTCATACTTAACGAGTATATTAATTGTGAAATCAATATCCATCAACTATCTATACCATGAATTCTTTCAATTCCATCAAACAATGGAGTCGCAGATCTTGATTTGCTTTTCTTATTGATATTAATTGGTTGAAATACAAAATAAAGAGTTCATCCCATCATTTCTACTTAGCTAGTATCCTTTTTTGTCTACAAATACACTTTTTGATACAAAGATCATGAAATTCACACTTGTGCCTAAACTACTAAGTATATTCATTAAAACAAACCATTCTAAACCCTATTAACACTCTAAATGTGTTTACTTCCACAACTCGAAGAATTCATTCATCTTGGTTTGCATTTCGTACTATTGTTAAGTAGTTTCATTCAAAAATAATGAGACATTCAATGCGCCTCCAGCTAATTACACTCCTCTTTCTGTTCCAAAGACTATTTTTCATTCAATGACCATGAAATTATCGTTTGTTTCATACTTAACGACTATATTAATTGTGAAATCAATATCCATCAACCATCTATACCCTGAATTCTTTCAATTCCAACAAACAATGGAGACCCTGATCTTGATTTGCTTTTCTTATTGATATTAATTGGTTGATATACAAAATAAAGAGTCTGTCCCATCATTTCTTCTTAGCAAGTATCCTTTTTTATTTCCAAACACACCTTTTGATACAAAGATCATGAAATTGACACTTGTGCCTAAATGACTAACTATATTCATTACAACAAACAATTCTAAACTCTATTAACACTCTAAATGTGTTTACTTCCACCAATTGAAGAATTCATTCATCTTGGTTTGCATTTAGTTCAATTGTTAAGTAGTTTCGTTCAAAAATAATGACACATTCAATGCGCCTCAGCTAATTACACTCCTCTTTCTGTTCCAAAGACTATTTTTCACACAATGACCATGAAATTATCATTTGTTTCATACTTAACGACTATATTAATTGTGAAATCAATATCCATGAACCATCTATACCCTTAATTCTTTCAATTCCAACAAACAATGGAGTCCTTGATCTTGATTTGCTTTTCTTATTGATATTAATTGGTTGAAATACAAAATAAAGAGTTCGTCCCATCATTTCTACTTAGCTAGTATCCTTTTTTGTATACAAACACACTATTTGATAGAAAGATCATGAAATTAACACTTGTACCTAAACTACTAACAATATTCATTAAAACAAACAATTCTAAACTCTATTAACATTCTACATGTGTTTACTTCCACCAATCGAAGAATTCATTCATCTTGGTTTGTATTTAGTACAATTGTTAAGTTGTTTCATTCAAAAATAACGAGACATTCAATGCGCCTCAAGCTAATTACACTGCTCTTTCTGTTCCAAAGACTATTTTTCATTCAATGACCATGAAATTATCATTTGTTTCATACTTAACGACTACATTAATTGTGAAATCAATATCCGTGAACCATCTATACCCTGAATTCTTTCAATTCCAACAAACAATGGAGTCGCTGATCTTGATTTGCTTTACCTATTGATATTAATTGGTTCAAATACAAAATAAACAGTCCGTCACATCATTTCTACTTAGCAATTATCCTTTTTTGTCTACAAACACACTTTTTGATGCAAAGATCATGAAATTCACACTTGTGCCTAAACTACAAAGTATATTCATTAAAACAAACCATTCTAAACCTTATTAACACTCTAAATGTGTTTACTTCCACCAATCGAAGAATTCATTCATCTTGGTTTGCATTTAGTACATTTGTTAAGTTGTTTCATTCAAAAATAATGAGACATTCAATGTGCCTCCAGCTAATTACACTCGTCTTTCTGTTCCAAAGACTATTTTTCATTCAATGACCATGAAATTATCGTTTGTTTCATACTTAACGACTATATTAATTGTGAAATCAATATCCATGAACCATCTATACCCTGGATTCTTTTAATTCCAACAAACAATGGAGTCACTGATCTTGATTTGCTTTTCTTATTGATATTAATTGGTTGAAATACAAAATAAAGAGTCTGTCCCATCATTTCTACTTAGCAAGTATCGTTTTTTGGCTACAAACACACTTTTTGATACAAAGATCATGAAATTCACACTTGTGCCTAAACTGCTAAGTATATTCATTAAAACAAACCATTCTAAACCCTATTAACACTCTAAATGTGTTTACTTCCACCACTCGAAGAATTCATTCATCTTGGTTTGCATTTCGTACTATTGTTAGGTAGTTTCATGCAAAAATAATGAGACATTCAATGCGACTCGAGCTAATTACACTCCACTTTCTGTTCCAAAGACTATTTTTCATTCAATGACCATGAAATTATCGTTTGTTTCATACTTAACGACTATATTCATTTTGAAATCAATATCCCTGAACCAT
>JBAPLH010001015.1:0-41538 GCA_037897445.1 Ceriops zippeliana
TTAAAAGATCAATTCTATTCAGAACCGAACAAATAATGCTTCCGAACATATTGCCTTCATCCTTGATATTGATTGAGATGAATTCCAAAAGAAGAGTACCCTCCCATCTTTTTTGTTTATCTGAGGATCCCTACTTTGTTAGTTCCAAGCTCATTTTTTTCTTACAGTGTTTATGAGAAATTAAAAACACAATTTGGATAGACAACCTATAAGTAATCAATTATAAACAAGTATAAAAAACTATTAACACTCTGATCTATTTACATCCATCAACCAAAGGAAATCATTCATCATTGGTTTACTCAATTCATTCTAATGTATATGTGTTGAAATTCCTAGAAATATAATTTAGAAGTTTCCAATCACCTCTTGCCAATTAGGCTTCTCTTTTGTTGCTTTAAGGACTATTGTTTCATGCGCAACGACCCATGGAAAAGATCTTATGTGTCATTCGTGTACAACAATATTCATTATGAAAAACAATGCCCATCAAAAAACCATATTATAAGATGAAATTCATTCAAAAAAAAACCGAAACAAATAGATGGATTCCGTAATCTTAAATTGCATTTCATCCTTGATATTGATTGGTTAAATTCCAAAAGAAATATGTACCGTCCATCTTTTTTTCTTTATCGATGCTCCTCTTTTAGTTCCAAGCTCATTTTTTTCATACAGTGATCGATGAAATAAACAATTGTGGATAGACAACAACCTAGAATATTAATCAATAATAAACAAGTCTAAAAAACTATTAACACTCTGAATCTATTTACAACCATCAACCAAAGAAATCATTCATCATGGTTTGCAATTACATTCTAAGGTAATGTGTTGAAATTCCCAAAATAATTAGAGTTTCCAATCACCTCTTGCTAATTAGGCTTCTCTTTTGTTGCTAGGACTATTGATTCATGCAAACGACCACGAAAAGATCTTATGTGTCATTCGTGACAACAATATTCATTATGAAAACGAATGCCCATCAACCATTTATAAGATGAATTTCATTCAAACCGAACAAATAATTGGATTCCGTAATCTTGAATTGCATTTCATCTTGATATTGATTGGTTGAAAATTCCCAAAAGAAAGAGTACCTCCCATCTTTTTTCTTTATCGAGGCTCCTCTTTTAGTTCCAAGCTCATTTTTTTTCATACAGTGATCATGAAATAAACAATTTGTGGATAGACAACCTAGAATATTAATCAAATATAAACAAGTCTATAAAAACTATTTAACACTCTGAATCTATTTACATCCATCAACCAAAAGTTAATCATTCATCATGGATTTGCAATTCATTCTAAGGTAATTGTGTTGAAATTCCAAAATAATTAGAGTTTCCAATCAACTCTTGCTAATTAGGCTTCTCTTTTTTGTTGCTAAGGACTATTTTTCATATGACAACGGCCACACAAAATCGATCTTATGTGTCATTCGTGACAAACAATAATTCATTTATGAAAAAAATGCCCATCAACCATTTATAAGATGAATTCATTCAAAACCCGAACAAATAATGGATATTCCAGTAATCTTGAATTGCATTTTTCATCTTGATATTGATTGGCTTGAATTTCCAAAAGAAAGAGTGCCTCCTTATTTTTGTCTTTATCAAGGCTCCCTCTTTTCATTCTAAATACATTATTTTCATACAGTGACTCATGAAATAAACACAATTGGTGGATAGACAACCTAGATCTTATTAATCAATAATAAACAAGTCTAAAAAACTATTAAGCACTCTGAATCTATTTACATTCCATCAACCAAAGGAAATCATTCATCATGGTTTGCAATTCATTCTAAGGTAATGGTGTTGAAATTCCAAAAATAATTAGAGTTTCCACATCAACCTCTTGCTAATTTAGGCTTCTCCTTTTGTTGCTAGGACTATTTGTTCATGTTCAACGACCATGAAATGATCTTCTTTATGTGTCATTCGTGACAACTAATATTCATAGTGGAAAACAATGCCCATCAACCGATATTATAAGATCAATTCATTCAAACCTGAACAAATAATGGATTCCGTAATCTTGTAATTGCATTTCATCTTGATATTGATTGGTATTGTAATTCCAAAAGAAAGAGTACCTCCCATTCTTTTTTCTTATCGAGGCTCCTCTTTTAGTTCCAAGCCTCATTTTTTCATACAGTGATCATGAAATATACAATTGTGGATAGACAACCGTAGAATATTAATCAATATAAAACAAGTCTAAAAACTAATTAACACTCTGAATCTATTTATAATCCATCAACCAAAGGAATCATTCATCATGGTTTTGCAATTCATTTCTAATGTAATAGGTGTTGAAATTCTCAATAATAATTAGAGTTTCCACAATCACCTCTCTTGCTAATTAGGCTTCTCTTTTTGTTGCTAGGACGAGTATTTCATTGAGCATGCAACGACCATACGACGAAAAGATCTTAGGTGTCATTCGTGACAACAATATTCATTATGAAAACAATGCCCATCAACCATTTATAAGATGAATTCATTCAAACCGAACAAATAATGGACTATTCAGTAAATCTTGAATTGCATTTCATCTTGATATTGATTGTTGAATTCCAAAAGAAAGAGTACCTCCCATCTTATTTTTTCTTTATGTTCGAGGCTCCTCTTATTAGTTCCAAGCTCATTTTTTTCATACAGTGATCATGAAATAAACAATTTGTGGATAGGACAACCTATAGGGGTTAATATTTAATCAATATAAACAAGTTCTATAAAGTACTATTAACACTCTGAATCTATTTACATCCATCAACCAACCAAAAATCATTCATCATGGTTTGCAATTCATATCTAGTAATGTAATGTCTTGAAAATTCCAAAATAATTAGAGTTTCCAATCACCTCTTGCTAATATTAGATGCTTCTCTTTTGTTGCTAGGACTATTGTTCAATAGGCAATCACGACACACGAAAAGATCTTATGTGTCATTCGTGACAACAATATTCATTATGAAAACAATGCCCATCAACCATTTATAAGATGAATTCATTCAAACCGAACAAATAATGGATTCCGTAATCTTGAATTGCATTTCATCTTGATATTGATTTGGTTGAATTCCAAAAGAAAGAGTACCTCCCATCTTTTTACTTTTATCGAGGCTCCTCTTTTAGTTTCCAAAGCCATCTCATTTTTTTCATACAGTGATCATGAAATAAACAATTGTGGATAGACAACCTAGAATATTATTCAATATAAAACAAGTCTAAAAAACTATTAACACTCTGAATCTGAATATTTACATCCAACAACCAAAGGAATCATTCATCATGGTTTGCAATTCATTCTAAGGTAATGTGTTGAAATTCCAAAATAATTAGAGTTTCCAATCACCTCTTGCTAATTAGGCTTCTCTTTTGATTAAGGACTATTCTTTTCATTGCAACGACCACGAAAAGATGTTATGTGTCATTCGTGACAACAATATTCATTATGAAAACAATGCCCATCATACCATTTATAAGACAAAATTCATTCAAATCGAACAAATAATGGATTCCGTAATCTTGAATTGCATTTCATCTGGATATTGATAGATAAATTCCAAAAGAAAGAGTAACCTCCCAATTTTATGGGGTTTCTGGAATCGAGGCTTCCTCCATTTAGTTCGCAACCCCCCCCATTCTTTAATGCCCCCAGTGAGCATAGATCCAATTGTGATCCAATCTAGTGATTAATCTAATATATAACATTTCTTAAAAAACTATAACATCTGAATCACATTTAATCCATCAACCAAAGGAATCATTCATCATGGTTTGCAAGTACATTCTAAGGTAAGTTTTGAAATTCCAAAATAATTAGAGTTTCATAATTAGGCTTCTCTTTTTGTTGCTAGGATGATTTGAGAGAGTAGATGCAATGACAAACGGAAATTGACTTAGGTGTCATTCGTTACACAATATTTTTTTAAAAACAATGCCCAATCAAAGATTTATAAGATGAATTCATTCAAACAATAATCATGGAAATAATGTCTTTGAACATTTCAAACCTTGAAATGCATGTCATCTTGAATTGATTGGTTTGAATTCCCATGAAGAAAGAGTACATCCCCTCATTTTTTCTTTATCGATGATATTCTTTAGTAGTTCGCAATAGAATATTAATCAATATAACAAGTCTTAAAACTATTAACACTCTGAATCTCTATTTACATCCATCAACCAAAGGAATCATTCATCATGGGTTTGCAATTCATTCTAAGGTAATGTGTTTGAAATTTCCAAAATAATTACAGTTTCCAATCAACCTCTTGCTAATTTAGGTTTCTCTTTTGTTGCTTGCTAGGACTATTTTTTCATGCAAACGACCACGAAAAATGATCTTATGTGTCATTTCGTGACAACTATAATTCATTATGAAAACAATGCCCCATCAACCATTATTTATAAGATGAATTCATTCAAACCAGAACAAATAATGGAGTCCGTAATCTTGAAATTGCATTTCATCTTGATATTGATTGGTTTAAATTCCAAAAGAGAAAAGAGTACCTCTCATCTTTTTTGTTTAATCGAGGCTCCCTCTTTTCATTCTAAGCTCATTTTTTTTTGATACATGTGATCATGAAATAAACACAATTGTGGATAGACAACCTAGAATATTATTAATCAATATAAACAAGTCTAAAAAAACTATATTAACACTCTGAATCTATTTACATCCATCAACCAAAGGAATCATTCATCATGGTTTGCAATTCATTCTAAGGTAATGTGTTGAAATTCCAAAATAAATTAGAGTTTCCAATCACCTCTTGCTAATTAGGCTTTCTCTTTTTTTGTTGGCTAGACTATTGTTCATGCAACAACGACCATGAAAAATGATCTTATGTGTCATTTCGTGACAACAATTATTCATTATGAAAAACAATGGCCCAATCAACCATTTATAAGATGAATTCATTTCAAACCGAACAAAATAATGGATTCCGTAATCTTGAATTGCATTTCTTCTTGATATTGATTGGTTGAATTCCAAAAGAAAGAGTACCCCCATCTTTTTTTGTTTATCGAGGCTCCTCTTTTTAGTTCCAAGCTCATTTTTTCATACAGTGATCATGAAATAAACAATATTGGATAGACAACCTAGAATATTAATCAATATAAAACAAGTCTAAAAACTATTAACACTCTGAATCTATTTACATCCATCAACCAAAGGAATCATTCATCATGGTTTGCAATTCATTCTAATGTAATGTGTTGAAATTCCAAAATAATTAGAGTTTTCCAATCACCTCTTGCTAATTAGGCTTCTCTTTTTTGTTGCTAGGACTATTTTTTTCATTGCAACGACCACGAAAATGATCTTATGTGTCATCATTCGTGACAACAATATTCATTATGAAAAACAATGCCCATCAACCATTTATAAAGATGAATTCATTTCAAACCGAACAAATAATGGATTCCGTAATCTTGAATTGCATTTCATCTTGATATTGATTGGTTGAATTCCAAAAGAAAGAGTACCTCCCATCTTTTTTTTTTTTATCGAGGCTCCTCTTTTAGTTTTCCAAGCTCACATTTTTTCATACAGTGATCATGAAATAAACAATTGTGGATAGACAACCTAGAATATTAAATCAATATAAAACAAGTCTAAAAAACTATTAACACTCTGAATCTATTTACATCCATCAACCAAAGGAATCATTCATCATGGTTTTGCAATTCATTCTAAGGTAATGTGTTGAAATTCCAAAATAATTAGAGTTTCCAATCACCTCTTGCTAATTAGGCTTCTCTTTTTGTTGCTAGGACTATTGTTCATGCAACGACCACGAAAAGATCTTATGTGTCATTCGTGACAACAATATTCATTATGAAAACAATGCCCATCAACCATTTATAAGATGAATTCATTCAAAAAACCGAACAAATAATGGATTTCCGTAATCTTGAATTGCATTTCATCTTGATATTGATTGGTTTGAATTCCAAAAAGAAAGAGTACCTCCCATCTTTTTTCTTTATCGAGGCTCCTCTTTTAGTTCCAAGCTCATTTTTTCATACAGTGATCATGAAATAAACAATTGTTGTGGATAGACAACCTAGAATATTAATCAATATAAACAAGTCTAAAAACTATTAACACTCTGAATCTATTTACATCCATCAACCAAAGGAATCATTCATCATGGTTTGCAATTCATTCTAAGGTAATGTGTTGAAATTCCAAAATAATTAGAGTTTCCAATCACCTCTTGCTAATTAGGCTTCTCTTTTTGTTGCTAGGACTATTTGTTCATGCAACGACCACGAAAAGATCTTATGTGTCATTCGTGACAACAATATTCATTATGAAAACAATGCCCATCAACCATTTATAAGATGAATTCATTCAAACCGAACAAATAATGGATTCCGTAATCTTGAATTGCATTTCATCTTGATATTGATTGGTTGTATTCCAAAAGAAAAGAGTACCTCCCATCTTTTTTCTTTATCGAGGCTCCTCTTTTAGTTCCAAGCTCATTTTTTTTTCATACAGTGATCATGAAATAAACAATTGTGGATAGACAACCTAGAATATTAATCAATATAAACAAGTCTAAAAACTATTAACACTCTGAATCTATTTACATCCATCAACCAAAGGAATCATTCATCATGGTTTGCAATTCATTCTAAGGTAATGTGTTGAAATTCCAAAATAATTTAGAGTTTCCAATCACCTCTTGCTAATTAGGCTTCTCTTTTGTTGCTAGGACTAATACTTTTTTCATGCAACGACCACGAAAATGATCTTATGTGTCATTTCGTGACAACAATATTCATTAGTGAAAACAATGCCCATCAACCATTTTTATAAGATGAATTCATTCAAACCGAACAAATAATGGATTCCGTAATCTTGAATTGCATTTCATCTTGATATTGATTGGGTTGAATTCCAAAAGAAAGAGTACCTCTCCATTTTTTTTCTTTATCGAGGCTCCTCCTCTTTTTAGTTTCCAAAGCTCATTTTTTTGATACAGTGATCATGAAATAAACACATTGTGGATAGAGACAACCTAGAATATTAATCAATATAAACAAGTCTAAAAACTATTAACACTCTGAATCTATTTACATCCATCAACCAAAGGAATCATTCATCATGGTTTGCAATTCATTCTCTAATGTAAATGTGTTGAAATTTCCAAAATAATTAGAGTTTCCAATCACCTCTTGCTAATTAGGCTTCTCTCTTTTGTTGCTACGACTATTTTTTCATGCAAACGACCATGAAAATGATCTTATGTGTCATTCGTGACAACAACTATATTCATTATGAAAACAATGCCCATCAACCATTTATAAGATGAATTCATTCAAAACCGAACAAAAATAATGGATTCCGTAATCTTGAATTGCATTTCATTTTGATATTGATTGGTTTGAATTCCAAAAATAAAGAGTACCTCCCATCTTTTTTTCTTTATCGAGGCTCCTCTTTTAGTTCCAAGCTCAGATTTTTTTCATATAGTGATCATGAAATAAACAATTGTGGATAGACAACCTAGAATATTAATCAATATAAAACAAGTCTAAAAAAACTATTAACACTCTGAATCTATTTACAATCCATCAACCAAAGGAATCATTCATCATGGTTTGCAATTCATTCTAATGTAATGTGTTGAAATTCCAAAATAATTAGAGTTTCCAATCACCTCTTGCTAATTAGGCTTTCTTTTTTGTTGCTAGGACTATTGTTCATGCAACGACCACGAAAAGATCTTATGTGTCATTCGTGACAACAATATTCATTATGAAAAACAATGCCCATCAACCATTTATAAGATGAATTCATTCAAACCGAACAAATAATGGATTCCGTAATCTTGAATTGCATTTCATCTTGATATTGATTGGTTGAATTCCAAAAGAAAGAGTACCTCCCATCTTTTTTCTTTTATCGAGGCTCCTCTTTTAGTTCCAAGCTCATTTTTTCATACAGTGATCATGAAATAAACAATTGTGGATAGACAACCTAGAATATTAATCAATATAAACAAGTCTCTAAAAACTATTAACACTCTGAATCTATTTACATCCATCAACCAAAGGAATCATTCATCATGGTTTGCAATTCATTCTAAGGTAATGTGTTGAAATTCCAAAATAATTAGAGTTTCCAATCACCTCTTGCTAATTAGGCTTCTCTTTTTGTTGCTACGACTATATTTTTCATTCAACGACCATGAAATGACCTTATCTGTCATTCGTGACAACTATATTCATAGTGAAAACAATGCCCATCATCCATTTATAAGATCAATTCATTCAAACCGAACAAATAATGGATTCCGTAATCTTGAATTGCATTTCATCTTGATATTGATTGGTTGAATTCCAAAAGAAAGAGTACCTCCCATCTTTTTTTTTTATCGCGGGCTCCTCTTTTAGATCCAAGCTCATTTTTTTCATACAATGATCATGAAAATAAACAATTTTGGATAGACAACCTAGAATATTAATCAATATAAACAAGTCTAAAAACTATTAAGACTCTGAATCTATTTACATCCATCAACCAAAAGGAATCATTCATCATGGTTTGCAATTCATTCTAATGTAATGTGCTGAAATTTTCAAAATAATTATAGTTTCCAATCACCTCTTGCTAATTAGGCCTCTCTCTTTTTGTTGCTAGGACTATTTTTTCATGAAACGACCATGAAATGATCATATGTGTCATTCGTGACAACTATATTCATAGTGAAAACAATGCCCATCAGCCATTTATAAGATGAATTCATTGAAACCCAACATATAATGGAGTCCCTAATCTTGAATTGCATTTCATCTTGATATTGATTGGTTGAACTCCAAAAGAAAGAGTACCTCTCATATTTTTTTGTTTTTCAAGGCTCCACTATTAATTCCAAATACATTTTTTGATACAGTGATCATGAAATAAGCATTTGTCGATACAAAACCTAGTATATTAATCAATATAAACAACTCTAAAAACTATTAACACTCTGAATCTATTTACATCCATCAACCAATGGAATCATTCATCATGGTTTGCAATTCATTCTAATGTAATGTGTTGAAATTCCAAAATAATTTAGAGTTTCCAATCACCTCTTGCTAATTAAGGCTTCTCTTTTGTTGCTAGGACTATTGTTCATGCAACGACCACGAAAAGATCTTATGTGTCATTCGTGACAACAATATTCATTTATGAAAAACAATGCCCATCAACCATTTTATAAGATGAATTCATTCAAAAACCGAACAAATAATGGATTCCGTAATCTTGAATTTGCATTTCATTTGATGATATTGATTGGTTGAATTCCAAAAGAAAGAGTACCTCCCATCTTTTTTCTTTATCGAGGCTCCTCTTTTAGTTCCAAGCTCATTTTTTTTCATACAGTGATCATGAAATAAACAATTGTGGATAGAAAACCTAGAATATTATTCAATATAAACAAGTCTAAAAACTATTAACACTCTGAATCTATTTACATCCATCAACCAAAGGAATCATTCATCATGGTTTGCAATTCATTCTAAGGTAATGTGTTGAAATTCCAAAATAATTAGAGTTTCCAATCACCTCTTGCTAATTAGGCTTTCTCTTTTGTTGCTAGGACTATTTTTCATGCAACGACCATGAAAAGATCATATGTGTCATTCGTGACAACAATATTCATTATGAAAACAATGCCCATCAACCATTTATAAGATGAATTCATTCAAAACCGAACAAATAATGGATTCCGTAATCTTGAATTGCATTTCATCTTGATATTGATTGGTTGAATTCCAAAAGAAAGAGTACCTCCCATCTTTTTTGTTTTTCGAGGCTCCTCTTTTAGTTCCCAATACATTTTTTCATACAGTGATCATGAAATAAACAATTTGTCGATAGACAACCTAGAATATTAATCAAATATAAACAAGTCTAAAAACTATTAACACTCTTGAATCTATTTACATCCATCAACCAAAGGAATCATTCATCATGGGTTTTGCAATTCGTTTCTAATGTAATGTGTTGAAATTCCAAAATAATTAGAGTTTCCAATCACCTCTTGCTAATTAGGTTTCTCTTTTGTTGCTAGGACTATTTGTTCATGCAACGACCATGAAATGACCTTATCTGTCATTCGTGACAACTATATTCATTAGTGAAAACAATGCCCATCAACCATTTATAAGATCAATTCATTCAAACCGAACAAATAATGGATTCCGTAATCTTGAATTGCATTTCATCTTGATATTGATTGGTTGAATTCCAAAAGAAAGAGTACCTCCCATCTTTTTTGTTTATCGAGCGGCTCCTCTTTTAGTTCCAAGCTCATTTTTTTTCATACAATGATCATGAAATAAACAATTGTGGATAGACAACCTAGAATATTAATCAATATAAACAAGTCTAAAAAACTATTTAACACTCTGAATCTTTTTTACATCCATCAACCAAAGGAATCATTCATCATGGTTTGCAATTCATTCTAAGGTAATGTGTTGAAATTCCAAAATAATTAGAGTTTCCAATCACCTCTTGCTAATTAGGCTTCTCTTTTTTTGTTGCTACGACTATTTTTCATTCAACGACCATGAAATGACCTTATCTGTCATTCGTGACAACTATATTCATAGTGAAAAAACAATGCCCATCAACCATTTTATAAGATCAATTCATTCAAACCGAACAAATAATGGATTCCGTAATCTTGAATTGCATTTCATCTTGATATTGATTGGTTGAATTCCAAAAGAAAGAGTACCTCCCATCTTTTTTGTTTATCGCGGCTCCTCTTTTAGATCCAAGCTCATTTTTTCATACAATGATCATGAAATAAACAATTTTGGATAGACAACCTAGAAATATTAATCAATATAAACAAGTCTAAAAAAACTATTAAGACTCTGAATCTATTTACATCCATCAACCAAAGGAATCATTCATCATGGTTTGCAATTCATTCTAATGTAATGTGCTGAAATTTCAAAATAATTATAGTTTCCAATCACCTCTTGCTAATTAGGCCTCTCTTTTTTGTTGCTAGGGAGTATTTTTTCATGAAACGACCATGAAATGATTATATGTGTCATTCGTGACAACTATATTCATAGTGAAAACAATGCCCATCAGCCATTTATAAGATGAATTCATTGAAACCCAACATATAATGGAGTCCCTAATCTTGAATTGCATTTCATCTTGATATTGATTGGTTGAACTCCAAAAGAAAGAGTACCTCTCATATTTTTTGTTTTTCAAGGCTCCACTATTAATTCCAAATACATTTTTTGATACAGTGATCATGAAATAAGCATTTGTCGATACACAACCTAGTATATTAATCAATATAAACAAGTCTAAAAACTATTAACACTCTGAATCTATTTACATCCATCAACCAAAGGAATCATTCATCATGGTTTGCAATTCATTCTAAGGTAATGTGTTGAAATTCCAAAATAATTAGAGTTTCCAATCACCTCTTGCTAATTAGGCTTCTCTTTCTGTTGCTAGGACTATTTTTTCTTGCAACGACCAGGAAATGATCATATGTGTCATTCGTCACAACTATATTCATAGTGAAAACAATGCCCATCAGCCATTTATAAGATGAATTCATTCAAACCCAACAAATAATGGAATCCCTAATCTTGAATTGCATTTCTTCTTGATATTGATTGGTTGAATTCCAAAAGAAAGAGTACCTCTCATATTATTTGTTTTTCAAGGCTCCTCTATTTATTCCAAATACATTTTTCGATACAGTAATCATGAAATAAGCATTTGTCGATACACAACCTAGTATATTAATCAACATAAACAAGTCTAAAAACTATTAACACTCTTAATCTACTTACATCCATCAACCAATGGAATCATTCATTATGGTTTGCAACTCGTTCTAATGTAATGTGTTGAAATTCCAAAATAATTAGAGTTTCTAATCACCTCTTGCTAATTATGTTTCTCTTTTGTTGCTAGGACTATTGTTCATGCAACGACCATGAAATGAACTTATCTGTCATTCGTGACAACTATATTCATAGTGAAAAGAATGCCCATCAACCATTTATAAGATCAATTCATTCCAACCGAACAAATAATGGACTCCGTAATCTTGAATTGCATTTCATCTTGATATTGATTGGTTGAATTCCAAAAGAAAGAGTACCTCCCATCTTTTTTGTTTATCGCGGCTCCTCTTTTAGATCCAAGCTCATTTTTTCATACAATGATCATGAAATAAACAATTTTGGATAGACCACCTAGAATATTAATCAATATAAACAAGTCTAAAAACTATTAACACTCTGAATCTATTTACATCCATCAACCAAAGGAATCATTCATCATGGTTTGCAATTCATTCTAAGGTAATGTGTTGAAATTCCAAAATAATTAGAGTTTCCAATCACCTCTTGCTAATTAGGCTTCTCTTTTTATTGCTACGACTATTTTTCATTCAACGACCATGAAATGACCTTATCTATCATTCGTGACAACTATATTCATAGTGAAAACAATGCCCATCAACCATTTATGAGATCAATTCATTCAAACGGGACAAATAATGGAGTCCGTAATCTTGAATTGCATTTCTTCTTGATATTTATTGGTTGAATTCCAAAAGAAAGAGTACGTCCCATCTTTTTTGTTTATCGAGGCTCCTCTTTTATTTCCAAGCTCATTTTTTCCTACAATAATCATGAGATAAACAATTGTGGATAGACAACCTAGAATATTAATCAATAAAAACAAGTCTAAAAACTATTAACACTCTGAATCTATTTACATCCATCAACCAAAGGAATCATTCATCATGGTTTGCAATTCATTCTAATGTAATGTGTTGAAATTCCAAAATAATTATAGTTTCCAATCACCTCATGCTAATTAGGCTTCTCCTTTTGTTGCTAGGACTATTTTTTCATGCAACGACCATGAAATGATCATATGTGTCATTCGTCACAACTATATTCATAGTGAAAACAATGCCCATCAGCCATTTATAAGATGAATACATTCAAACCCAACAAATAATGGAGTCCCTAATCTTGAATTGCATTTCTTCTTGATATTGATTGGTTGAATGCCAAAAGAAAGAGTACCTCTCATATTTTTTGTTTTCCAAGGCTCCTCTATTAATTCCAAATACAT
This sequence comes from Ceriops zippeliana, assembly GCA_037897445.1. NCBI lineage: Eukaryota > Viridiplantae > Streptophyta > Magnoliopsida > Malpighiales > Rhizophoraceae > Ceriops > Ceriops zippeliana. Next base: position 13,171 of record JBAPLH010001015.1, read on the forward strand.
TTTTTGATACAGTGATCATGAAATATGCATTTGTCGATAGACAACCTAGTATATTAATCAATATAAACAAGTCTAAAAACTATTAAAACACAGAATCTATTTACATCCATCAACCAAAGGAATCATTCATCATGGTTTGAAATTCATTCTAAGGTAATGTGTTGAAATTCCAAAATAATTAGAGTTTCCAATCACCTCTTGCTAATTAGGCTTCTCTTTTTGTTGCTAGGACTATTTGTCATGCAACGACGATGAAATGATCTTATGTGTCATTCGTGACAACTATATTCATTGTAAAAACAATGCCCATCAACCATTTATAAGCTGAATTCATTCAAACCCAACAAATAATAGAGTCCGTAATGTTGAATTGCATTTCTTCTTGATATTGATTGGTGGAATTCCAAAAGAAAGAGTGCCTCTCATATTTTTTGTTTATCAAAGCTCCTCTTTTCATTCTAAATACATTTTTTGATATAGTGACCATGACATAAACATTTGTGCATAGACAACCTAGTATATTAATCAATGTAAACAAGTCTAAAAGCTATTAGCACTCTGAATCTATTTACATCCATCAACCAAAGGAATCATTCATCATGGTTTGCAATTCATTCTAATGTAATGTGTTGAAATTCCAAAATAATTAGAGTTTCCAATCACCTCTTGCTAATTAGGCTTCTCTTTTCTTGCTAGGACTATTGTTCATGCAACGACCACAAAAAGATCTTATGTGACATTCGTGACAACAATATTCATTATGAAAACAATGGCCATCAACCATTTATAAGATGAATTCATTCAAACCGAACAAATAATGGAGTCCGTAATCTATAATTGCATTTCTTCTTGATATTGATTGGTTGAATTCCAAAAGAAAGAGTACCTCCCATCTTTTTTGTTTATCGAGGCTCCTCTTTTAGTTCCAAGCTCATTTTTTCATACAGTGATCAAGACATAAACAATTGTGGATAGACAACGTAGAATATTAATCAATATAAACAAGTCTAAAAACTATTAACACTCTGAATCTATTTACATCCATCAACCAAAGGAATCATTCATCATGGTTTGCAATTCAGTCTAAGGTAATGTGTTGAAATTCCAAAATAATTAGAGTTACCAATCTCCTCTTGCTAATTAGGTTTCTCTTTTGTTGCTAGGACTATTGTTCATTCAACGACCACGAAATGATCTTATGTGTCATTCGTGACAACAATATTCATTATGAAAACAATGCCCATCAACCATTTATAAGATGAATTCATTCAAACCGAACAAATAATGGAGTCCGTAATCTTGAATTGCATTTCTTCTTTATATTGATTGGTTGAATTCCAAAAGAAAGAGTACGTCTCATATTTTTTGTTTTTCAAGGCTCCTCTATTACTTCCAAATACATTTTTTGATACAGTGATCATGAAATAAGCATTTGTCGATACACAACCTAGTATATTAATCAATATAAACAAGTCTAAAAACTGTTAACACTCTGAATCTATTTACATCCATCAACCAATGGAATCATTCATCATGGTTTGCAATTCATTCTAATGTAATGTGTTGAAATTCCAAAATAATTACAGTCTCCAATCACCTCTTGCTAATTAGCCTTCTCATTTTGTTGCTAGGACTATTTTTTCATTCAACGACCATGAAATGATCATATGTGTCATTCGTGACAACTATATTCATACTGAAAACAATGCCCATCAGCCATTTATAAGATGAATTCATTCAAACCCAACAAATAATGGAGTCCCTAATCTTGAATTGCATTTCTTCTTGATATTGATTGGTTGAATTCCAAAAGAAAGAGTACCTCTCATACTTTTTGTTTTTCAAGGCTCCTCTATTACTTCCAAATACATTTTTTGATACAGTGATCATGAAATAAGCATTTGTCAATACACAACCTAGTATATTAATCAATATAAACAAGTCTAAAAACTGTTAACACTCTGAATCTATTTACATCCATCAACCAATGGAATCATCATCATGGTTTGCAATTCATTCTAATGTAATGTGTTGAAATTCCAAAACAATTAGAGTTTCCAATGACCTCTTGCTAATTAGGTTTCTCTTTTGTTGCTAGGACTATTGTTCATGCAACGACCAAGAAATGATCTTATGTGTCATTCGTGAAAACAATATTCATTATGAAAACAATGCCATCAACTATTTATAGGATGAATTCATTCAAACGGAACAAATAATGGAGTCCATAATCTTGAATTGCATTTCTTCTTGATATTTATTGGTTGAATTCCAAAAGAAAGAGTACGTCCCATCTTTTTTGTTTATCGAGGCTCCTCTTTTATTTCCAAGCTCATTGTTTCCTACAATAATCATGAAATAAACAATTGTGGATAGACAACCTAGAATATTAATCAATGTAAACAAGTCTAAAAGCTATTAGCACTCTGAATCTATTTACATCCATCAACCAAAGGAATCATTCATCATGGTTTGCAATTCATTCTAATGTAATGTGTTGAAATTCCAAAATAATTAGAGTTTCCAATCACCTCTTTCTAATTAGGCTTCTCTTTTGTTGCTAGGACTATTGTTCTTGCAACGACCACGAAAAGGTCTTATGTGTCATTCGTGACAACAATATTCATTATGAAAACAATACTCATCAACCATTTATAAGATGAATTCATTCAAACCGAACAACTAATGGATTCCGTAATCTTGAATTGCATTTCATCTTGATATTGATTGGTTGAATTCCAAAAGAAAGAGTACCTCCCATCTTTTTTCTTTATCAAGGCTCCTCTTTTAGTTCCAAGCACGATTTTTGATACAGTGATCATGAAATAAACAATTGTGGATAGACATCCTAATATATTAATCAATATAATCAAGTCTAAAAACTATTAACACTCTGAATCTATTTACATCCATCAACCAAAGGAATCATTCATCATGGTTTGCAATACATTCTAAGGTAATGTGTTGAAATTCCAAAATAATTAGAGTTTCCAATCACCTCTTGCTAATTACGCTTCTCTTTTTGTTGCTAGGACTATTTTTCATTGAACGACCATGAAATGAACTTATGTGTCATTCGTGACAACTATATTCATTGTGAAAACAATGCCCATCAACCATTTATAAGATCAATTCTTTCAAACCCAACAAATAATGGAGTCCGTAATGTTGAATTGCATTTCTTCTTGATATTGATTGGTGGAATTCAAAAGAAAGAGTGCCTCTCATATTTTTTGTTTATCAAGGCTCCTCTTTTCATTCTAAATACATTTTTCGATACAGTGACCATGAAATAAACATTTTTGCATAGACAACCTAGAATATTAATCAATATAAACAAGTCTAAAAACTATTAACACTCTGAATCTATTTACATCCATCAACCAAAGGAATCATTCATCATGGTTTGCGAATCATTCTAAGGTAATGTGTTGAAATTCCAAAATAATTAGAGTTTCCACTCACCTCTTGCTAATTAGGCTTCTCTTTTTGTTGCTAGGACTATTTTTTCATGCAATGACCACGAAAAGATCTTAGGTGTCATTCGTGACAACAATATTTCATTATGAAAACAATGCCCATCAACCATTTATAAGATGAATTCATTCAAAACCGAACAAATAATGGATTTCCGTAACCTTGAATTGCATTTCATCTTGATATTGATTGGTTTGAATTCCAAAAGAAAAGAGTACCTCCCATCTTTTTTCTTTATCGAGGCTCCTCTTTTAGTTCCAAGCTCATTTTTTTCATACAGTGATCATGAAATAAACAATTATGGATAGACAACCTAGAATATTAATCAATATAAACAAGTCTAAAAACTATTAACACTCTGAATCTATTTACATCCATCAACCAAAGGAATCATTCATCATGGTTTGCAATTCATTCTAAGGTAATGTGTTGAAATTCCAAAATAATTAGAGTTTCCAATCACCTCTTGCTAATTAGGCTTCTCTTTTGTTGCTAGGACTATTGTTCATGCAACGACCACAAAACGATCTTATGTGTCATTCGTGACAACAATATTCATTATGAAAAAAATGCCCATCAACCATTTATAAGATGAATTCATTCAAACCGAACAAATAATGGATTCCGTAATCTTGAATTGCATTTCATCTTGATATTGATTGGTTGAATTCCAAAAGAAAGAGTACCTCCCATTTTTTTTTTGTTTATCGAGGCTCCTCTTTTAGTTCCAAGCTCATTTTTTCATACAGTGATCATGAAATAAACAATTGTGGATAGATAGACAATCTAGAATATTAATCAATATAAACAAGTCTAAAAATTATTAACACTCTGAATCTATTTACATCCATCAACCAAAGGAATCATTCATCATGGTTTGCAATTCACTCTAAGGTAATGTGTTGAAATTCCAAAATAATTACAGTTTCCAATCACCTCTTGCTAATTAGGCTTCTCTCTTTTTGTTGCTAGGACTATTTTTTTCATGCAACGACCATGAAATGATCATATGTGTCATTCGTGACAACTATATTCATAGTGAAAACAATGCCCATCAGCCATTTATAAGATGAATTCATTCAAACCCAACAAATAATGGATTCCGTAATCTTGAATTGCATTTCTTCTTGATATTGATTGGTTGAATTCCAAAAGAAAGAGTACCTCTCATATTTTTTGTTTATCAAGGCTCCTCTTTAATTCTAAATACATTTTTTTGATACAGTGATCATGAAATAAACATTTGTCGATAGACAACCTAGTATAATTAATCAATATAAACAAGTCTAAAAACTATTAACACTCTGAATCTATTTACATCCATCAACCAAAGGAATCATTCATCATGGTTTGCAATTCATTCTAATGTAATGTGTTGAAATTTCAAAATAATTAGAGTTTCCAATCACCTCTTGCTAATTAGGATTCTCTTTTTGTTGCTACGACTTTTTTCATGCAACGACCATGAAATGATCTTATGTGTCATTCGTGACAACAATATTCATTATGAAAACAATGCCCATCAACTATTTATAAGATGAATTCATTCAAACCAAACAAATAATGGATTCCGTAATCTTGAATTGCATTTCATTTTGATATTGATTGGTTGAATTCCAAAAGAAAGAGTACCTCCCATCTTTTTTCTTTATCGAGGCTCCCTCTTTTAGTTCCAAGCACATTTTTTTCATACAGTGATCATGAAATAAACAATTGTGGATAGACAACCTAGAATATTAATCAATAAAAACAAGTCTAAAAACTATTAACACTCTGAATCTATTTAAATCCATCAACCAAAGGAATCATTCATCATGGTTTGCAATTCATTCTAATGTAATGTGTTGAAATTCCAAAATAATTAGAGTTTCCAATCACCTCTTGCTAATTAGGCTTCTTTTTGTTGCTAGGACTGTTGTTCATGCAACGACCACGAAAAGATCTTAGGTGTCATTCGTGACAACAATATTCATTATGAAAACAATGCCCATCAACCATTTATAAGATGAATTCATTCAAACCGAACAAATAATGGATTCCGTAATCTTGAATTGCATTTCATCTTGATATTGATTGGTTGAATTCCAAAAGAAAGAGTACCTCCCTTTTTTTTTCTTTATCGAGGCTCCTCTTTTAGTTCCAAGCTCATTTTTTCATACAGTGATCATGAAATAAACAATTGTGGATAGACAACCTAGAATATTAATCAATATAAACAAGTCTAAAAACTATTAACACTCTGAATCTATTTACATCCATCAACCAAAGGAATCATTCATCATGGTTTGCAATTCATTCTAAGGTAATGTGTTGAAATTCCAAAAAATAATTAGAGTTTCCAATCACCTCTTGCTAATTAGGCTTCTCTTTTTTTGTTGCTACGACTATTTTTCATTCAACGACCATGAAATGACCTTATCTGTCATTCGTGACAACTATATTCATAGTGAAAACAATGCCCATCAACCATTTATAAGATGAATTCATTCAAACCGAACAAATAATGGATTCCGTAATCTTGAATTGCATTTCATCTTGATATTGATTTGGTTGAATTCCAAAAGAAAGAGTACCTCCCATCTTTTTTTTGTTTATCGCGGCTCCTCTTTTAGATCCAAGCTCATTTTTTCATACAATGATCATGAAATAAACAATTTTGGATAGACAACCTAGAATATTAATCAATAAAAAACAAGTCTAAAAAACTATTAAGACTCTGAATCTATTTACATCCATCAACCAAAGGAATCATTCATCATGGTTTGCAATTCATTCTAATGTAATGTGCTGAAATTTCAAAATAATTATAGTTTCCAATCACCTCTTGCTAATTAGGCTCTCTCTTTTTGTTGCTAGGACTATTTTTTCATGAAAACGACCATGAAATGATCATATGTGTCATTCGTGACAACTATATTCATAGTGAAAACAATGCCCATCAGCCATTTATAAGATGAATTCATTGAAAACCCAACATATAATGGAGTCCCTAATCTTGAATTGCATTTCATCTTGATATTGATTGGTTGAACTCCAAAAGAAAGAGTACCTCTCATATTTTTTGTTTTTCAAGGCTCCACTATTAATTCCAAATACATTTTTTGATACAGTGATCATGAAATAAGCATTTGTCGATACACAACCTAGTATATTAATCAATATAAACAAGTCTAAAAACTATTAACACTCTGAATCTATTTACATCCATCAACCAATGGAATCATTCATCATGGTTTGCAATTCATTCTAATGTAATGTGTTGAAATTCCAAAATAATTAGAGTTTCCAATCACCTCTCGCTAATTAGGCTTCTCTTTTGTTGCTACGACTATTGTTCATGCAACGACCATGAAAAGATCTTATGTGTCATTCGTGACAACAATATTCATTATGAAAACAATGCCCATCAACCATTTATAAGATGAATTCATTCAAACCGAACAAATAATGGATTCCGTAATCTTGAATTGCATTTCATCTTGATATTGATTGGTTGAATTCCAAAAGAAAGAGTACCTCCCATCTTTTTTTTTTATCGCGGCTCCTCTTTTAGATCCAAGCTCATTTTTTCATACAATGATCATGAAATAAACAATTTTGGATAGACAACCTAGAATATTAATCAATATAAACAAGTCTAAAAACTATTAAGACTCTGAATCTATTTACATCCATCAACCAAAGGAATCATTCATCATGGTTTGCAATTCATTCTAATGTAATGTGCTGAAATTTCAAAATAATTATAGTTTCCAATCACCTCTTGCTAATTAGGCCTCTCTTTTTGTTGCTAGGACTATTTTTTCATGAAACGACCATGAAATGATTATATGTGTCATTCGTGACAACTATATTCATAGTGAAAACAATGCCCATCAGCCATTTATAAGATGAATTCATTGAAACCCAACATATAATGGAGTCCCTAATCTTGAATTGCATTTCATCTTGATATTGATTGGTTGAACTCCAAAAGAAAGAGTACCTCTCATATTTTTTGTTTTTCAAGGCTCCACTATTAATTCCAAATACATTTTTTGATACAGTGATCATGAAATAAGCATTTGTCGATACACAACCTAGTATATTAATCAATATAAACAAGTCTAAAAACTATTAACACTCTGAATCTATTTACATCCATCAACCAATGGAATCATTCATCATGGTTTGCAATTCATTCTAATGTAATGTGTTGAAATTCCAAAATAATTAGAGTTTCCAATCACCTCTTGCTAATAAGGTTTCTCTTTTGTTGCTAGGACTATTGTTCATGCAACGACCACGAAAAGATCTTATGTGTCATTCGTGACAACAATATTCATTATGAAAACAATGCCCATCAACCATTTATAAGATGAATTCATTCAAACCAAACAAATAATGGATTCCGTAATCTTGAATTGCATTTCATCTTGATATTGATTGGTTGAATTCCAAAAGAAAGAGTACCTCCCATCTTTTTTCTTTATCGAGGCTCCTCTTTTAGTTCCAAGCTCATTTTTTCATACAGTGATCATGAAATAAACAATTGTGGATAGACAACCTAGAATATTAATCAATATAAACAAGTCTAAAAATTATTAACACTCTGAATCTATTTACATCCATCAACCAAAGGAATCATTCATCATGGTTTGCAATTCACTCTAAGGTAATGTGTTGAAATTCCAAAATAATTACAGTTTCCAATCACCTCTTGCTAATTAGGCTTCTCTTTTGTTGCTAGGACTATTGTTCATGCAACGACCACGAAAAGATGTTATGTGTCATTCGTGACAACAATATTCATTATGAAAACAATGCCCATCAACCATTTATAAGATGAATTCATTCAAACCGAACAAATAATGGATTCCGTAATCTTGAATTGCATTTCATCTTGATATTGATTGGTTGAATTCCAAAAGAAAGAGTACCTCCCATCTTTTTTCTTTATCGAGGCTCCTCTTTTAGTTCCAAGCTCATTTTTTCATACAGTGATCATGAAATAAACAATTGTGGATAGACAACCTAGAATATTAATCAATATAAACAAGTCTAAAAAACTATTAACACTCTGAATCTATTTACATCCATCAACCAAAGGAATCATTCATCATGGTTTGCAATTCATTCTAAGGTAATGTGTTGAAATTCCAAAATAATTAGAGTTTCCAATCACCTCTTGCTAATTAGGCTTCTCTTTTTGTTGCTAGGACTATTGTTCATGCAACGACCACATGAAATGATCTTATGTGTCATTCGTGACAACAATATTCATTATGAAAAACAATGCCCATCAACCATTTATAAGATGAATTCATTCAAACCGAACAAATAATGGATTCCGTAATCTTGAATTGCATTTCATCTTGATATTGATTGGTTGAATTCCAAAAGAAAGAGTACCTCCCATCTTTTTTCTTTATCGAGGCTCCTCTTTTAGTTCCAAGCTCATTTTTTCATACAGTGATCATGAAATAAACAATTGTGGATAGACAACCTAGAATATTAATCAATATAAACAAGTCTAAAAACTATTAACACTCTGAATCTATTTACATCCATCAACCAAAGGAATCATTCATCATGGTTTGCAATTCATTCTAAGGTAATGTGTTGAAATTCCAAAATAATTAGAGTTTCCAATCACCTCTTGCTAATTAGGCTTCTCTTTTTGTTGCTAGGACTATTTTTTCATTCAACGACCATGAAAATGACCTTATGTGTCATTCGTGACAACTATATATTCATAGTGAAAACAATGCCCATCAACCATTTATAAGATGAATTCATTCAAACCGAACAAATAATGGATTCCATAATCTTGAATTGCATTTCATCTTGATATTGATTGGTTGAATTCCAAAAGAAAGAGTACCTCCCATCTTTTTTTTTTTTATCAAGGCTCCTCTTTTAGTTCCAAGCTCATTTTTTCATACAGTGATCATGAAAATAAACAATTGTGGATAGACAACCTAGAATATTAATCAATATAAACAAGTCTAAAAACTATTAACACTCTGAATCTATTTACATCCATCAACCAAAGGAATCATTCATCATGGTTTGCAATTCATTCTAATGTAATGTGTTGAAATTCAAAATAATTAGAGTTTCCAATCACCTCTTGCTAATTAGGCTTCTCTTTTGTTGCTAGGACTATTTTTTCATGCAACGACCATGAAAAGATCTTATGTGTCATTCGTGACAACAATATTCATTATGAAAACAATGCCCATCAACCATTTATAAGATGAATTCATTCAAACCGAACAAATAATGGATTCCGTAATCTTGAATTGCATTTCATCTTGATATTGATTGGTTGAATTCCAAAAGAAAGAGTACCTCCCATCTTTTTTTCTTTATCGAGGCTCCTCTTTTAGTTCCAAAGCTCATTTTTTCATACAGTGATCATGAAATAAACAATTGTGGATAGACAACCTAGAATATTAATCAATATAAACAAGTCTAAAAACTATTAACACTCTGAATCTATTTACATACATCCATCAACCAAAGGAATCATTCATCATGGTTTGCAATTCATTCTAAGGTAATGTGTTGAAATTCCAAAATAATTAGAGTTTCCAATCACCTCTTGCTAATTAGGCTTCTCTTTTTGTTGCTAGGACTATTTTTTCATGCAACGACCATGAAATGATCTTATGTGTCATTCGTGACAACAATATTCATTATGAAAACAATGCCCATCAACCATTTATAAGATGAATTCATTCAAACCGAAACAAATAATGGATTCCGTAATCTTGAATTGCATTTCATCTTGATATTGATTGGTTGAATTCCAAAAGAAAGAGTACCTCCCATCATTTTTTTCTTTATCGAGGCTCCTCTTTTAGTTCCAAGCTCATTTTTTCATACAGTGATCATGAAATAAACAATTGTGGATAGACAACCTAGAATATTAATCAATATAAACAAGTCTAAAAACTATTAACACTCTGAATCTATTTACATCCATCAACCAAAGGAATCATTCATCATGGTTTGCAATTCATTCTAAGGTAATGTGTTGAAATTCCAAAATAATTAGAGTTTCCAATCACCTCTTGCTAATTAGGCTTTCTCTTTTGTTGCTAGGACTATTGTTCATGCAACGACCACGAAAAGATCTTATGTGTCATTCGTGACAACAATATTCATTATGAAAACAATGCCCATCAACCATTTATTATAAGATGAATTCATTCAAACCGAACAAATAATGGATTCCGTAATCTTGAATTGCATTTCATCTTGATATTGATTGGTTGAATTCCAAAAGAAAGAGTACCTCCCATCTTTTTTTCTTTATCGAGGCTCCTCTTTTAGTTCCAAGCTCATTTTTTCATACAGTGATCATGAAAAATAAACAATTGTGGATAGACAACCTAGAATATTAATCAATATAAACAAGTCTAAAAAACTATTAACACTCTGAATCTATTTACATCCATCAACCAAAGGAATCATTCATCATGGTTTGCAATTCATTCTAAGGTAATGTGTTGAAATTCCAAAATAATTAGAGTTTCCAATCACCTCTTGCTAATTAGGCTTCTCTTTTGTTGCTAGGACTAATTGTTCATGCAACGACCACGAAAAGATCTTATGTGTCATTCGTGACAACAATATTCATTATGAAAACAATGCCCATCAACCATTTATAAGATGAATTCATTCAAACCGAACAAATAATGGATTCCGTAATCTTGAATTGCATTTCATCTTGATATTGATTGGTTGAATTCCAAAAGAAAGAGTACCCTCCCATCTTTTTTCTTTATCGAGGCTCCTCTTTTAGTTCCAAGCTCATTTTTTCATACAGTGATCATGAAATAAACAATTGTGGATAGACAACCTAGAATATTAATCAATATATAAACAAGTCTAAAAACTATTAACACTCTGAATCTATTTACATCCATCAACCAAAGGAATCATTCATCATGGTTTGCAATTCATTCTAAGGTAATGTGTTGAAATTCCAAAATAATTAGAGTTTCCAATCACCTCTTGCTAATTAGGCTTCTCTTTTTGTTGCTAGGACTATTGTTCATGCAACGACCACGAAAATGATCTTATGTGTCATTCGTGACAACAATATTCATTATGAAAACAATGCCCATCAACCATTTTTATAAGATGAATTCATTCAAACCGAACAAATAATGGATTCCGTAATCTTGAATTGCATTTCATCTTGATATTGATTGGTTGAATTCCAAAAGAAAGAGTACCTCCCATCATTTTTTTCTTTATCGAGGCTCCTCTTTTAGTTCCAAGCTCATTTTTTTCATACAGTGATCATGAAATAAACAATTGTGGATACGACAACCTAGAATATTAATCAATATAAACAAGTCTAAAAAAAACTATTAACACTCTGAATCTATTTACATCCATCAACCAAAGGAATCATTCATCATGGTTTGCAATTCATTCTAAGGTAATGTGTTGAAATTCCAAAATAATTAGAGTTTCCAATCACCTCTTGCTAATTAGGCTTCTCTCTTTTTGTTGCTAGGACTATTTTTTCATGCAACGACCACAAAATGATCTTATGTGTCATTCGTGACAACAATATTCATTATGAAAACAATGCCCATCAACCATTTATAAGATGAATTCATTCAAACCGAACAAATAATGGATTCCGTAATCTTGAATTGCATTTCATCTTGATATTGATTGGTTGAATTCCAAAAGAAAGAGTACCTCCCATCTTTTTTCTTTTATCGAGGCTCCTCTTTTAGTTCCAAGCTCATTTTTTCATACAGTGATCATGAAATAAACAATTGTGGATAGACAACCTAGAATATTAATCAATATAAACAAGTCTAAAAACTATTAACACTCTGAATCTATTTACATCCATCAACCAAAGGAATCATTCATCATGGTTTGCAATTCATTCTAAATGTAATGTGTTGAAATTCCAAAATAATTACAGTTTCCAATCACCTCTTGCTAATTAGGCTTCTCTTTTGTTGCTAGGACTATTTGTTCATGCAACGACCACGAAAAGATCTTATGTGTCATTCGTGACAACAATATTCATTATGAAAACAATGCCCATCAACCATTTATAAGATGAATTCATTCAAACCGAACAAATAATGGATTCCGTAATCTTGAATTGCATTTTTCATCTTGATATTGATTGGTTAAATTCCAAAAGAAAGAGTACCTCCCCATCTTTTTTCTTTATCGAGGCTCCTCTTTTAGTTCCAAGCTCATTTTTTTCATACAGTGATCATGAAATAAACAATTGTGGATAGACAACCTAGAATATTAATCAATATAAACAAGTCTAAAAAACTATTAACACTCTGAATCTATTTACATCCATCAACCAAAGGAATCATTCATCATGGTTTGCAATTCATTCTAAGGTAATGTGTTGAAATTCCAAAATAATTAGAGTTTCCAATCACCTCTTGCTAATTAGGCTTCTCTTTTGTTGCTAGGACTATTGTTCATGCAACGACCACAAAACGATCTTATGTGTCATTCGTGACAACAATATTCATTATGAAAAAAATGCCCATCAACCATTTATAAGATGAATTCATTCAAACCGAACAAATAATGGATTCCGTAATCTTGAATTGCATTTCATCTTGATATTGATTGGTTGAATTCCAAAAGAAAGAGTACCTCCCATCTTTTTTCTTTATCGAGGCTCCTCTTTTAGTTCCAAGCTCATTTTTTCATACAGTGATCATGAAATAAACAATTGTGGATAGACAACCTAGAATATTAATCAATATAAACAAGTCTAAAAAACTATTAACACTCTGAATCTATTTACATCCATCAACCAAAGGAATCATTCATCATGGTTTGCAATTCATTCTAAGGTAATGTGTTGAAATTCCAAAATAATTAGAGTTTCCAATCACCTCTTGCTAATTAGGCTTCTCTTTTGTTGCTAGGACTATTGTTCATGCAACGACCATGAAAAGATCTTATGTGTCATTCGTGACAACAATATTCATTATGAAAACAATGCCCATCAACCATTTATAAGATGAATTCATTCAAACCGAACAAATAATGGATTCCGTAATCTTGAATTGCATTTCATCTTGATATTGATTGGTTGAATTCCAAAAGAAAGAGTACCTCCCATCTTTTTTCTTTATCGAGGCTCCTCTTTTAGTTCCAAGCTCATTTTTTCATACAGTGATCATGAAAAATAAACAATTGTGGATAGACAACCTAGAATATTAATCAATATAAACAAGTCTAAAAACTATTAACACTCTGAATCTATTTACATCCATCAACCAAAGGAATCATTCATCATGGTTTGCAATTCATTCTAAGGTAATGTGTTGAAATTTCCAAAATAATTAGAGTTTCCAATCACCTCTTGCTAATTAGGCTTCTCTTTTTGTTGCTAGGACTATTTTTTCATCACGAAACGACCATGAAATGATCTTATGTGTCATTCGTGACAACAAATATTCATAGTGAAAAACAATGCCCATCAACCATTTATAAGATGAATGAATTCATTCAAACCGAACAAATAATGGATTCCGTAATCTTGAATTGCATTTCATCTTGATATTGATTGGTTGAATTCCAAAAGAAAGAGTACCTCCCATTTTTTTTTTCTTTATCGAGGCTCCTCTTTTAGTTCCAAGCTCATTTTTTCATACAGTGATCATGAAATAAACAATTGTGGATAGACAACCTAGAATATTAATCAATATAAACAAGTCTAAAAACTATTAACACTCTGAATCTATTTACATCCATCAACCAAAGGAATCATTCATCATGGTTTGCAATTCATTCTAAGGTAATGTGTTGAAATTCCAAAATAATTAGAGTTTCCAATCACCTCTTGCTAATTAGGCTTCTCTTTTGTTGCTAGGACTATTGTTCATGCAACGACCACGAAAAGATCTTATGTGTCATTCGTGACAACAATATTCATTATGAAAACAATGCCCATCAACCATTTATAAGATGAATTCATTCAAACCGAACAAATAATGGATTCCGTAATCTTGAATTGCATTTCATCTTGATATTGATTGGTTGAATTCCAAAAGAAAGAGTACCTCCCATCTTTTTTCTTTATCGAGGCTCCTCTTTTAGTTCCAAGCTCATTTTTTCATACAGTGATCATGAAATAAACAATTGTGGATAGACAACCTAGAATATTAATCAATATAAACAAGTCTAAAAATTATTAACACTCTGAATCTATTTACATCCATCAACCAAAGGAATCATTCATCATGGTTTGCAATTCATTCTAAGGTAATGTGTTGAAATTCCAAAATAATTAGAGTTTCCAATCACCTCTTGCTAATTAGGCTTCTCTTTTTGTTGCTAGGACTATTGTTCATGCAACGACCACGAAAAGATGTTATGTGTCATTCGTGACAACAATATTCATTATGAAAACAATGCCCATCAACCATTTATAAGATGAATTCATTCAAACCGAACAAATAATGGATTCCGTAATCTTGAATTGCATTTCATCTTGATATTGATTGGATAAATTCCAAAAGAAAGAGTACCTCCCATCTTTTTTCTTTATCGAGGCTCCTCTTTTAGTTCCAAGCTCATTTTTTCATACAGTGATCATGAAATAAACAATTGTGGATAGACAACCTAGAATATTAATCAATATAAACAAGTCTAAAAACTATTAACACTCTGAATCTATTTACATCCATCAACCAAAGGAATCATTCATCATGGTTTGCAATTCATTCTAAGGTAATGTGTTGAAATTCCAAAATAATTAGAGTTTCCAATCACCTCTTGCTAATTAGGCTTCTCTTTTTGTTGCTAGGACTATTTTTCATTCAACGACCATGAAATGATCTTATGTGTCATTCGTGACAACTATATTCATTATGAAAAACAATGCCCATCAACCATTTATAAGATGAATTCATTCAAACCGAACAAATAATGGATTCCGTAATCTTGAATTGCATTTCATCTTGATATTGATTGGTTGAATTCCAAAAGAAAGAGTACCTCCCATCTTTTTTCTTTATCGAGGCTCCTCTTTTAGTTCCAAGCTCATTTTTTCATACAGTGATCATGAAATAAACAATTGTGGATAGACAACCTAGAATATTAATCAATATAAACAAGTCTAAAAACTATTAACACTCTGAATCTATTTACATCCATCAACCAAAGGAATCATTCATCATGGTTTGCAATTCATTCTAAGGTAATGTGTTGAAATTCCAAAATAATTAGAGTTTCCAATCACCTCTTGCTAATTAGGCTTCTCTTTTTGTTGCTAGGACTATTTTTCATTCAACGACCATGAAATGACCTTATGTGTCATTCGTGACAACAATATTCATTAGTGAAAACAATGCCCATCAACCATTTATAAGATGAATTCATTCAAACCGAACAAATAATGGATTCCGTAATCTTGAATTGCATTTCATCTTGATATTGATTGGTTGAATTCCAAAAGAAAGAGTACCTCCCATCTTTTTTTTTTTATCGAGGCTCCTCTTTTAGTTCCAAGCTCATTTTTTCATACAGTGATCATGAAATAAACAATTTGTGGATAGACAACCTAGAATATTAATCAATATAAACAAGTCTAAAAAACTATTAACACTCTGAATCTATTTACATCCATCAACCAAAGGAATCATTCATCATGGTTTGCAATTCATTCTAAGGTAATGTGTTGAAATTCCAAAATAATTATAGTTTCCAATCACCTCTTGCTAATTAGGCTTCTCTTTTTGTTGCTAGGACTATTTTTTCATGCAACGACCATGAAATGATCTTATGTGTCATTCGTGACAACAATATTCATTATGAAAACAATGCCCATCAACCATTTATAAGATGAATTCATTCAAAACCGAACAAATAATGGATTCCGTAATCTTGAATTGCATTTCATCTTGATATTGATTGGTTGAATTCCAAAAGAAAGAGTACCTCCCATCTTTTTTTCTTTATCGAGGCTCCTCTTTTAGTTCCAAGCTCATTTTTTTCATACAGTGATCATGAAATAAACAATTGTGGATAGACAACCTAGAATATTAATCAATATAAACAAGTCTAAAAACTATTAACACTCTGAATCTATTTAAATCCATCAACCAAAGGAATCATTCATCATGGTTTGCAATTCATTCTAATGTAATGTGTTGAAATTCCAAAATAATTAGAGTTTCCAATCACCTCTTGCTAATTAGGCTTCTTTTTGTTGCTAGGACTGTTGTTCATGCAAACGACCACGAAAAGATCTTATGTGTCATTCGTGACAACAATATTCATTATGAAAACAATGCCCATCAACCATTTATAAGATGAATTCATTCAAAAACCGAACAAATAATGGATTCCGTAATCTTGAATTGCATTTCATCTTGATATTGATTGGTTGAATTCCAAAAGAAAGAGTACCTCCCATCTTTTTTCTTTATCGAGGCTCCTCTTTTAGTTCCAAGCTCATTTTTTCATACAGTGATCATGAAATAAACAATTGTGGATAGACAACCTAGAATATTAATCAATATAAACAAGTCTAAAAACTATTAACACTCTGAATCTATTTACATCCATCAACCAAAGGAATCATTCATCATGGTTTGCAATTCATTCTAAGGTAATGTGTTGAAATTCCAAAATAATTAGAGTTTCCAATCACCTCTTGCTAATTAGGCTTCTCTTTTGTTGCTAGGACTATTGTTCATGCAACGACCACGAAAAGATCTTATGTGTCATTCGTGACAACAATATTCATTATGAAAACAATGCCCATCAACCATTTATAAGATGAATTCATTCAAACCGAACAAATAATGGATTCCGTAATCTTGAATTGCATTTCATCTTGATATTGATTGGTTGAATTCCAAAAGAAAGAGTACCTCCCATCTTTTTTCTTTATCGAGGCTCCTCTTTTAGTTCCAAGCTCATTTTTTCATACAGTGATCATGAAATAAACAATTGTGGATAGACAACCTAGAATATTAATCAATATAAACAAGTCTAAAAACTATTAACACTCTGAATCTATTTACATCCATCAACCAAAGGAATCATTCATCATGGTTTGCAATTCATTCTAAGGTAATGTGTTGAAATTCCAAAATAATTAGAGTTTCCAATCACCTCTTGCTAATTAGGCTTCTCTTTTTGTTGCTAGGACTATTGTTCATGCAACGACCATGAAATGATCTTATGTGTCATTCGTGACAACAATATTCATTATGAAAAACAATGCCCATCAACCATTTATAAGATGAATTCATTCAAACCGAACAAATAATGGATTCCGTAATCTTGAATTGCATTTCATCTTGATATTGATTGGTTGAATTCCAAAAGAAAGAGTACCTCCCATCTTTTTTCTTTATCGAGGCTCCTCTTTTAGTTCCAAGCTCATTTTTTCATACAGTGATCATGAAATAAACAATTGTGGATAGACAACCTAGAATATTAATCAATATAAACAAGTCTAAAAACTATTAACACTCTGAATCTATTTACATCCATCAACCAAAGGAATCATTCATCATGGTTTGCAATTCATTCTAAGGTAATGTGTTGAAATTCCAAAATAATTTAGAGTTTCCAATCACCTCTTGCTAATTAGGCTTCTCTTTTTGTTGCTACGACTATTTTTTCATTCAACGACCATGAAATGACCTTATCTGTCATTCGTGACAACTATATTCATAGTGAAAACAATGCCCATCAACCATTTATAAGATCAATTCATTCAAATCGAACAAATAATGGATTCCGTAATCTTGAATTGCATTTCATCTTGATATTGATTGGTTGAATTCCAAAAGAAAGAGTACCTCCCATCTTTTTTTTTTTATCGCGGCTCCTCTTTTAGATCCAAGCTCATTTTTTCATACAATGATCATGAAATAAACAATTTTGGATAGACAACCTAGAATATTAATCAATATAAACAAGTCTAAAAACTATTAAGACTCTGAATCTATTTACATCCATCAACCAAAGGAATCATTCATCATGGTTTGCAATTCATTCTAATGTAATGTGCTGAAATTTCAAAATAATTATAGTTTCCAATCACCTCTTGCTAATTAGGCCTCTCTTTTTGTTGCTAGGACTATTTTTTTCATGAAACGACCATGAAAATGATTATATGTGTCATTCGTGACAACTATATTCATAGTGAAAACAATGCCCATCAGCCATTTTTATAAGATGAATTCATTGAAAACCCAACATATAATGGAGTCCCTAATCTTGAATTGCATTTCATCTTGATATTGATTGGTTGAACTCCAAAAGAAAGAGTACCTCTCATATTTTTTTGTTTTCAAGGCTCCACTATTAATTCCAAATACATTTTTTGATACAGTGATCATGAAATAAGCATTTGTCGATACACAACCTAGTATATTAATCAATATAAACAAGTCTAAAAACTATTAACACTCTGAATCTATTTACATCCATCAACCAATGGAATCATTCATCATGGTTTGCAATTCATTCTAATGTAATGTGTTGAAATTCCAAAATAATTAGAGTTTCCAATCACCTCTTGCTAATTAGGCTTCTCTTTTGTTGCTAGGACTATTGTTCATGCAACGACCACGAAAAGATCTTATGTGTCATTCGTGACAACAATATTCATTATGAAAACAATGCCCATCAACCATTTATAAGATGAATTCATTCAAACCGAACAAATAATGGATTCCGTAATCTTGAATTGCATTTCATCTTGATATTGATTGGTTGAATTCCAAAAGAAAGAGTACCTCCCATCTTTTTTTCTTTATCGAGGCTCCTCTTTTTAGTTCCAAGCTCATTTTTTCATACAGTGATCATGAAATAAACAATTGTGGATAGACAACCTAGAATATTAATCAATATAAACAAGTCTCTAAAAAACTATTAACACTCTGAATCTATTTACATCCATCAACCAAAGGAATCATTCATCATGGTTTGCAATTCATCTCTAAGGTAATGTGTTGAAATTCCAAAATAATTAGAGTTTCCAATCACCTCTTGCTAATTAGGCTTCTCTTTTGTTGCTAGGACTATTGTTCATGCAACGACCACGAAAAGATGTTATGTGTCATTCGTGACAACAATATTCATTATGAAAACAATGCCCATCAACCATTTATAAGATGAATTCATTCAAAACCGAACAAATAATGGATTCCGTAATCTTGAATTGCATTTCATCTTGATATTGATTGGATTGAATTCCAAAAGAAAGAGTACCTCCCATCTTTTTTTTTTTATCGAGGCTCCTCTTTTAGTTCCAAGCTCATTTTTTCATACAGTGATCATGAAATAAACAATTGTGGATAGACAACCTAGAATATTAATCAATATAAACAAGTCTAAAAAAACTATTAACACTCTGAATCTATTTACATCCATCAACCAAAGGAATCATTCATCATGGTTTGCAATTCATTCTAAGGTAATGTGTTGAAATTCCAAAATAATTAGAGTTTCCAATCACCTCTTGCTAATTAGGCTTCTCTTTTGTTGCTAGGACTATTGTTTCATGCAACGACCACAAAAAGATCTTATGTGTCATTCGTGACAAACAATATATTCATTATGAAAACAATGCCCATCAACCATTTATAAGATGAATTCATTCAAACCGAACAAATAATGGATTCCGTAATCTTGGAATTGCATTTCATCTTGATATTGATTGGTTGAATTCCAAAAGAAAGAGTACCTCTCCCATCTTTTTTCTTTATCGAGGCTCCTCTTTTAGTTCCAAGCTCATTTTTTTTCATACAGTGATCATGAAATAAACAATTGTGGATAGACAACCTAGAATATTAATCAATATAAACAAGTCTAAAAACTATTAACACTCTGAATCTATTTACATCCATCAACCAAAGGAATCATTCATCATGGTTTGCAATTCATTCTAAGGTAATGTGTTGAAATTCCAAAATAATTAGAGTTTCCAATCACCTCTTGCTAATTAGGCTTCTCTTTTTGTTGCTAGGACTATTGTTCATGCAACGACCACGAAAATGATCTTATGTGTCATTCGTGACAACAATATTCATTATGAAAACAATGCCCATCAACCATTTATAAGATGAAATTCATTCAAACCGAACAAATAATGGATTCCGTAATCTTGAATTGCATTTCATCTTGATATTGATTGGTTGAATTCAAAAAAGAAAGAGTACCTCCCATCTTTTTTCTTTATCGAGGCTCCTCTTTTAGTTCCAAGCTCTCATTTTTTCATACAGTGATCATGAAATAAACAATTGTGGATAGACAACCTAGAATATTAATCAATATAAACAAGTCTAAAAACTATTAACACTCTGAATCTATTTACATCCATCAACCAAAGGAATCATTCATCATGGTTTGCAATTCATTCTAAGGTAATGTGTTGAAATTCCAAAATAATTAGAGTTTCCAATCACCTCTTGCTAATTAGGCTTCTCTTTTTGTTGCTAGGACTATTTTTCATTGCAACGACCACCAAAAAATGATCTTATGTGTCATTCGTTGACAACAATATTCATTATGAAAAACAATGCCCATCAACCATTTATAAGATGAATTCATTCAAACCGAACAAATAATGGATTCCGTAATCTTGAATTGCATTTCATCTTGATATTGATTGGTTGAATTCCAAAAGAAAGAGTACCTCCCATCTTTTTTCTTTATCGAGGCTCCTCTTTTAGTTCCAAGCTCATTTTTTCATACAGTGATCATGAAATAAACAATTGTGGATAGACAACCTAGAATATTAATCAATATAAACAAGTCTAAAAAACTATTAACACTCTGAATCTATTTACATCCATCAACCAAAGGAATCATTCATCATGGTTTGCAATTCATTCTAAGGTAATGTGTTGAAATTCCAAAATAATTAGAGTTTCCAATCACCTCTTGCTAATTAGGCTTCTCTTTTTGTTGCTAGGACTATTGTTCATGCAACGACCATGAAAAGATCTTATGTGTCATTCGTGACAACAATATTTCATTATGAAAACAATGCCCATCAACCATTTATAAGATGAATTCATTCAAACCGAACAAATAATGGATTCCGTAATCTTGAATTGCATTTCATCTTGATATTGATTGGTTGAATTCCAAAAAGAAAGAGTACCTCCCATCTTTTTTCTTTATCGAGGCTCCTCTTTTAGTTCCAAGCTCATTTTTTTTCATACAGTGATCATGAAAATAAACAATTGTGGATAGACAACCTAGAATATTAATCAATATAAACAAGTCTAAAAACTATTAACACTCTGAATCTATTTACATCCATCAACCAAAGGAATCATTCATCATGGTTTGCAATTCATTCTAAGGTAATGTGTTGAAATTCCAAAATAATTAGAGTTTCCAATCACCCTCTTGCTAATTAGGCTTCTCTTTTTGTTGCTAGGACTATTTTTCATGCAACGACCATGAAAAAGATCTTATGTGTCATTCGTGACAACAATATTCATTATGAAAACAATGCCCATCAACCATTTATATAAGATGAATTCATTCAAACCGAACAAATAATGGATTCCGTAATCTTGAATTGCATTTCATCTTGATATTGATTGGTTGAATTCCAAAAGAAAGAGTACCCTCCCATCTTTTTTTTCTTTATCGAGGCTCCTCTTTTAGTTCCAAGCTCATTTTTTTCATACAGTGATCATGAAATAAACAATTGTGGATAGACAACCTAGAATATTAATCAATATAAACAAGTCTAAAAACTATTAACACTCTGAATCTATTTACATCCATCAACCAAAGGAATCATTCATCATGGTTTGCAATTCATTCTAAGGTAATGTGTTGAAATTCCAAAATAATTAGAGTTTCCAATCACCTCTTGCTAATTAGGCTTCTCTTTTTGTTGCTAGGGACTATTTGTTCATGCAACGACCCACGAAACGATCTTATGTGTCATTCGTGACAACAATATTCATTATGAAAACAATGCCCATCAACCATTTATAAGATTGAATTCATTCAAAACCGAACAAATAATGGATTCCGTAATCTTGAATTGCATTTCATCTTGATATTGATTGGTTGAATTTCCAAAAGAAAAGAGTACCTCCCATCTTTTTTCTTTATCGAGGCTCCCTCTTTTAGTTCCAAGCTCATTTTTTTCATACAGTGATCATGAAATAAAAAATTGTGGATAGACAACCTAGAATATTATTCAATATAAACAAGTCTAAAAACTATTAACACTCTGAATCTATTTACATCCATCAACCAAAGAGGAATCATTCATCATGGTTTTGCAATTCATTCTAAGGTAATGTGTTGAAATTCCAAAATAATTAGAGTTTCCAATCACCTCTTTGCTAATTAGGCTTCTCTTTTTTTGTTGCTAGGACTATTTTTCATGCAACGACCATGAAAAGATCTTATGTGTCATTCGTGACAACAATATTCATTAGTGAAAACAATGCCCATCAACCATTTATAAGATGAATTCATTCAAACCGAACAAATAATGGATTCCGTAATCTTGAATTGCATTTCATCTTGATATTGATTGGTTTGAATTCCAAAAGAAAGAGTACCCTCCCATCTTTTTTTCTTTATCGAGGCTCCTCTTTTAGTTCCAAGCTCATTTTTTTTTCATACAGTGATCATGAAATAAACAATTGTGGATAGACAACCTAGAATATTAATAAATATAAACAAGTCTAAAAAAACTATTAACACTCTGAATCTATTTACATCCATCAACCAAAGGAATCATTCATCATGGTTTGCAATTCATTCTAAGGTAATGTGTTGAAATTCCAAAATAATTAGAGTTTCCAATCACCTCTTGCTAATTAGGCTTCTCTTTTTGTTGCTAGGACTATTTTTCATTCAACGACCATGAAATGACCTTATCTGTCATTCGTGACAACTATATTCATAGTGAAAACAATGCCCATCAACCATTTATAAGATCAATTCATTCAAACCGAACAAATAATGGATTCCGTAATCTTGAATTGCATTTCATCTTGATATTGATTGGTTGAATTCCAAAAGAAAGAGTACCTCCCATCTTTTTTTTTGTTTATCGAGGCTCCCTCTTTTAGTTCCAAGCTCATTTTTTTCATACAGTGATCATGAAATAAACAATTTTGGATAGACAACCTAGAATATTAATCAATATAAACAAGTCTAAAAAACTATTAACACTCTGAATCTATTTACATCCATCAACCAAAGGAATCATTCATCATGGTTTGCAATTCATTCTAATGTAATGTGTTGAAAATTCCAAAATAATTATAGTTTCCAATCACCTCTTGCTAATTAGGCCTCTCTTTTGTTGCTAGGACTATTTTTTCATGCAACGACCATGAAAATGATTATATGTGTCATTCGTGACAACAATATTCATTATGAAAACAATGCCCATCAACCATTTATAAGATGAATTCATTCAAACCGAACAAATAATGGATTCCGTAATCTTGAATTGCATTTCATCTTGATATTGATTGGTTGAATTCCAAAAGAAAGAGTACCTCCTCATTTTTTTTGTTTTATCGAGGCTCCTCTTTTAGTTCCAAGCTCAATTTTTTTTTTCATACAGTGATCATGAAATAAACAATTGTGGATAGACACAACCTAGAATATTAATCAATATAAACAAGTCTAAAAACTATTAACACTCTGAATCTATTTACATCCATCAACCAAAGGAATCATTCATCATGGTTTGCAATTCATTCTAAGGTAATGTGTTTGAAATTCCAAAATAATTAGAGTTTCCAATCACCTCTTGCTAATTAGGCTTCTCTTTTGTTGCTAGGACTATTGTTCATGCAACGACCACGAAAAGATCTTATGTGTCATTCGTGACAACAATATTCATTATGAAAACAATGCCCATCAAACCATTTATAAGATGAATTCATTCAAACCGAACAAATAATGGATTCCGTAATCTTGAATTGCATTTCATCTTGATATTGATTGGTTGAATTCCAAAAGAAAGAGTACCTCCCATCTTTTTTCTTTATCGAGGCTCCTCTTTTAGTTCCAAGCTCATTTTTTCATACAGTGATCATGAAATAAACAATTGTGGATAGACAACCTAGAATATTAATCAATATAAACAAGTCTAAAAACTATTAACACTCTGAATCTATTTTACATCCATCAACCAAAGGAATCATTCATCATGGTTTGCAATTCATTCTAAGGTAATGTGTTGAAATTCCAAAAATAATTAGAGTTTCCAATCACCTCTTGCTAATTAGGCTTCTCTTTTGTTGCTAGGACTATTGTTCATGCAACGACCACGAAAAGATCTTATGTGTCATTCGTGACAACAATATTCATTATGAAAAACAATGCCCATCAACCATTTATAAGATGAATTCATTCAAACCGAACAAATAATGGATTCCGTAATCTTGAATTGCATTTCATCTTGATATTGATTGGTTGAATTCCAAAAGAAAGAGTACCTCCCCATCTTTTTTCTTTATCGAGGCTCCTCTTTTAGTTCCAAGCTCATTTTTTCATACAGTGATCATGAAAATAAACAATTGTGGATAGACAACCTAGAATATTAATCAATATAAAACAAGTCTAAAAAACTATTTAACACTCTGAATCTATTTACATCCATCAACCAAAGGAATCATTCATCATGGTTTGCAATTCATTCTAAGGTAATGTGTTGAAATTCCAAAATAATTAGAGTTTCCAATCACCTCTTGCTAATTAGGCTTCTCTCTTTTGTTGCTAGGACTATTGTTCATGCAACGACCATGAAAAAGATCTTATGTGTCATTCGTGACAACAATATTCATTATGAAAAAACAATGCCCATCAACCATTTATAAGATGAATTCATTTCAAACCGAACAAATAATGGATTCCGTAATCTTGAATTGCATTTCATCTTGATATTGATTGGTTGAATTCCAAAAAGAAAGAGTACCTCATCATCTTTTTTCTTTATCGAGGCTCCTCTTTTAGTTCCAAGCTCATTTTTTCATACAGTGATCATGAAATAAACAATTGTGGATAGACAACCTAGAATATTAATCAATATAAACAAGTCTCTAAAAACTATTAACACTCTGAATCTATTTACATCCATCAACCAAAGGAATCATTCATCATGGTTTGCAATTCATTCTAAGGTAATGTGTTGAAATTCCAAAATAATTAGAGTTTCCAATCACCTCTTGCTAATTAGGCTTCTTTTTGTTGCTAGGGACTATTTTTCATGCAACGACCATGAAAATGATCTTATGTGTCATTCGTGACAACTATATTCATAGTGAAAACAATGCCCATCAACCATTTATAAGATGAATTCATTCAAACCCGAACAAATAATGGATTCCGTAATCTTGAATTGCATTTCATCTTGATATTGATTGGTTGAATTCCAAAAGAAAGAGTACCTCCCATCTTTTTTCTTTATCGAGGCTCCTCTTTTAGTTCCAAGCTCATTTTTTTCATACAGTGATCATGAAATAAAACAATTGTGGATAGACCAACCTAGAATATTAATCAATATAAACAAGTCTAAAAAACTATTAACACTCTGAATCTATTTACATCCATCAACCCAAAGGAATCATTCATCATGGTTTGCAATTCATTCTAAGGTAATGTGTTGAAAATTCCAAAATAATTAAGTTTCCAATCACCTCTTGCTAATTAGGCTTCTCTTTTGTTGCTAGGACTATTTTTTCATTCAACGACCATGAAATGATCTTATGTGTCATTCGTGACAACTATATTCATAGTGAAAAACAATGCCCATCAACCATTTATAAAGATGAATTCATTCAAACCGAAAACAAATAATGGATTCCCGTAATCTTGAATTGCATTTCATCTTGATATTGATTGGTTGAATTCCAAAAGAAAGAGTACCTCCATATTTTTTTGTTTATCGAGGCTCCTCTTTTATTCCAAGCTCATTTTTTTCATACAGTGATCATGAAATAAAACAATTGTGGATAGACAACCTAGAATATTAATCAATATAAACAAGTCTAAAAACTATTAACACTCTGAATCTATTTACATCCATCAACCAAAGGAATCATTCATCATGGTTTGCAATTCATTCTAATGTAATGTGTTGAAAATTCCAAAATAATTAGAGTTTCCAATCACCTCTTGCTAATTAGGCTTCTCTTTTTTGTTGCTAGGACTATTTTTTCATGCAACGACCATGAAAAAGATCTTATGTGTCATTCGTGACAACTATATTCATAGTGAAAACAATGCCCATCAACCATTTATAAGATGAATTCATTCCAAACCGAACAAATAATGGAGTCCGTAATCTTGAATTGCATTTCATCTTGATATTGATTGGTTTGAATTCCAAAAGAAAGAGTACCTCTCCATCTTTTTTCTTTATCGAGGCTCCTCTTTTAGTTTCCAAGCTACATTTTTTCATACAGTGATCATGAAAATAAACAATTGTGGATAGACAATCCTAGAATATTAATCAATATAAAACAAGTCTAAAAACTATTAACACTCTGAATCTATTTACATCCATCAACCAAAGGAATCATTCATCATGGTTTGCAATTCATTCTAAGGTAATGTGTTGAAATTCCAAAATAATTAGAGTTTCCAATCACCTCTTGCTAATTAGGCTTCTCTTTTGTTGCTAGGACTATTGTTCATGCAACGACCACGCGAAAAGATCTTATGTGTCATTCGTGACAACAATATTTCATTATGAAAAACAATGCCCATCAACCATTTATAAGATGAATTCATTCAAACCGAACAAATAATGGATTCCGTAATCTTTGAATTGCATTTCATCTTGATATTGATTGGTTGAATTCCAAAAAGAAAGAGTACCTCCCATCTTTTTTTCTTTATCGAGGCTCCTCTTTTAGTTCCAAGCTCATTTTTTTCATACAGTGATCATGAAATAAACAATTGTGGATAGACAACCTAGAATATTAATTAATATAAAACAAGTCTAAAAAACTATTAACACTCTGAATCTATTTACATCCATCAACCAAAAGAAATTCATTCATCATGGTTTGCAATTCATTCTAAGGTAATGTGTTGAAATTCCAAAATAATTAGAGTTTCCAATCACCTCTTGCTAATTAGGCTCTCTTTTGTTGCTATAGGACTATATTGTTCATGCAACGACCACGAAAAGATCTTATGTGTCATTCGTGACAACAAATATTCATTATGAAAACAATGCCCATCAACCATTTATAAGATGAATCTTTCATTCAAACCGAACAAATAATGGATTCCGTAATCTTGAATTTGCATTTCATCTTGATATTGATTGGTTGAATTCCAATAAAGAAAGAGTACCTCCCATCTTTTTTCTTCTTATCGAGGCTCCTCTTTTTAGTTCCAAGCTCATTTTTTCATACAGTGATCATGAAATAAACAATTGTGGATAGACAACCCTAGAATATTAATTCAATATAAACAAGTCTAAAAACTATTAACACTCTGAATCTATTTACATCCATCAACCAAAGGAAATCATTCATCATGGTTTGCAATTCATTCTAAGGTAATGTGTTGAAATTCCAAAATAATTAGAGTTTCCAATCACCTCTTGCTAATTAGGCTCTTTCTTTTTGTTGCTACGACTATTTGTTCATGCAACGACCGACCACGAAAAAGATCTTATGTGTCATTCGTGACAACAATCCTATTCATTATGAAAACAATGCCCATCAACCATTTATAAGATGAATTCATTCAAACCGAACAAAATAATGGATTCCGTAATCTTGAATTGCATTTCATCTTGATATTGATTGGTTGTATTCCAAAAGAAAGAGTTACCTCCCATCATTTTTTCTTTTATCGAGGCTCTCCTCTTTTAGTTCCAAGCTCATTTTTTCATACAGTGATCAT